>BQKN01056626.1:4078-14340 GCA_022839385.1 Asparagus kiusianus
CTATTCTCAAAGGCAAAATTGCCTTTTCATGAACAAGTTTCCCAACAATCTTGATCTTCATTGAGCTCAACTTGGTACACGTTGCGGATGAAGCTAAACTTGGATCTTGAACTTGAATTGTAAGGCTTCAACCCGACATTCCGCCAACCTCCTTATTGATGTGATCGTGTAGGCTCAATCCATCCAACCTCCAACAACGTTGTTTGTCTATAATAAATAAGAAAACACAAATACTAGACAAATAACATTAGTGGTAAATTGTTTGTTAAACATCATCAAAACAAGAAGGCCAACAACAGAGAGTAAAAAAGGTGTTGATGATTGGTGGAGGAAGAAGAAAGGTGTTGCTGATTGGTGGAAAGATGTTGCTGATTAGTGGCCTGATTGGTGGCCTGATTAACAGGGGAGGAGGCTATAAAAACCCCCTTGGCCTCTTCCCTTAATGGACATCCATCAGAAGCTTGAGAGAAAAGAATAAGAGCTCTTTGTGAGAAAAATTGAGAGAGATTGAGAGAAGAGGTAAAATCAATAGTGATTTGTTTGTGAGATTATTGAGTGATTGTAATCTCTATTTGTACTCTCTTTCTCTATTAGTGAGATCTATCCCCTCCTTGCCCCGTGGACGTAGGCACATTGCCGAATAACGTAAATTTGGTGTCTTGCCTGTGTAGTGCTTGTTTGGTTGTTGATATGTGCTCCTACCTCGTTCATGGCTTCAGTTCTGCTACGCACAACACAAGCTTCTTTGATACCTAAGCTTCGAGCTCATAATACTTGTTCTTCCACTCAAGAACCTCATTCTCTGCTTTATTCTTCTTGCATTGAATCTCCAAGAGCTTCTCTCTGAAATTTCTTTCTTTCTTTCCCATTTCTTCAAACAAACGCTTTATGGTTTCTCGATCACTTTGCTCTATTTTTCTAAGATTTTTGTAGTCTTCTTCAAGCTTAGCCAGGATTTCCCTGAATATGACAGAGACCCTCTTGCGATTTTCGACTACCTGACTTGCCACAAAGCTTGAGAACTCTGACCCATCAACCTCCATGATTTATTTTTTTCTTCCTCTTCTTCACCCTCCCCCCAACCCCCCTTCCCGATTGGAGAAAATGATGTGAGAGATGGTGAGTGAGGAGGGAAAACCGAGGCAGATGAAAGGTCTCACAGCTTTTGAGTTTGTTAGAAGATGACAAGTGGCAGTGGGAAGTTAAAAAGATGGCTAAAGGAGGGCAAGCTATTTGGTTGGCTATAAATAAGGAAAGCTATCATAGAAAACCCAGTTTCTATTTTTTTCGCGTAGTTTCTTAAATCTAAAAAAAAGATGAATTGTCACCATGCTATTAACGATATGACTCATTAAAGAAACTCATTTTATAGTTTTTTTAAGAAAAAGGATATAAATTAACTTTTGATGATTTTTTCCTATTTCTTTTTCTTTGATTCTAGGAAATAAATAAAACAATTGGTTTATCTCGGTGGACCTCACAATTAAATCTTTTTAATATAATTTAACTAATTAATATTATTTATAGGTCTACTGAATGAGAAGATTTGCTTGATGAATTGTAAAGTTTCTCTGCAATTAATGATGTGGAGGATCAGTACTAGGGGGTTTTGCTTGTAAACCCCCTGAGAACTTCTATTACTATTAAACCTCTGAGTATTTTTCACTCACACTTATATTATGTCTGGTCTAACATGTAATTTGTCAAAGATGAAAATGCCCTCGACCATTAAAAATTTAACGTTAATAATAAAAGGGCATAAGGCCGATCTTGTGATGGCTAGGGGAAATCTTCTCTTTCTTGGTCATGTGCATGGCATGTGACGTGTTAGAGTTAATAGTATTAATTAATTTGGAGGACTAAAGTGAAACATCTTCAAGGGAGATTTACTAGAATAAAAGAAATTAAGAGGCATCATGTGCAAAATCTGTTAGATGTTTTATATAATTAAAACACTAAAGGGAAATTATATGCAAAAACCCCAAAATTCGGGGAGGCGGAGGAGGGGGGGATTGGGATCCTCTACTAATGAGGACCCTTCCTAAGACCTCATGAAATCTTGGCCTTTGATTTATCAATCAAAGGTCATGATATCCTCATCAGGAAAAGTAGGAAGGAGGAAGAGAATGAGATCTTGACCTTTGATTGATAAATCAAAGGTCAAGATCTCCTCATTAGGAGATCTTAGGAGGATCCTCATTAGTAGAGGATCCCAATCCGGGGGGGGGGGGGGGGGGGGTAACAAAAAATGACTGTAAAAGCTCTCCTTAGAAAATCATATAGGGGGAAAGATATGGCACAATTTTTTTTATCAGTACTTATATACCCTAATATTTTTAGAATTGGAGTTTATTACCTTCCATATGCAAACATGAGAATAATTTTATGATGTTCTCATGTCGTGCTCATGTGCTAATTATAGAACCTTTTAACTCATATTATTTGTGGAATTTATAGTTAACGGCAACCAAGTTCTATTTTAAGCTTATCACAATTTTATTTTAAAATACATTGGAGATAATCCATAACATTAAATTCAACAAACATCATAAGAAAATCTAAAATTAGCATGTGAATATCAGGCGGACATATTTGAAGAAATGTTCTTACGTTTGCATAACAAAAAGCATCGATCATGTTTGAACATTCCAGGTTACACAAGCGTTGTCAAAAACAAGTTAGGGTATAAAAGAATGATATAGCAATATTGATCTTTCTCCCATAAAAATAGGGGTTTTGAGATGTTGGTCTAGCAAATCTTATGTATTTTAAAAACCCAAAACCCCTGACTTACCTCAAATAAGCCCTTTGGTCTAACACTGTTAATTTATTAACCCATTGAAAACTAACAGAGGTTATCTATTGTTTTCCGTTTTTTTAGTTTAATTTACTGTTATATCCATGGTTTTCTTCATCCCGATACCGGCATCCGTCCACACAAGTAATGCATGTCTCTAAACACCGTAAAATCCACACTAGCTCTTTAAAAAACGTACGGGGGAGCTATCTGCATCCAAGCCGGTTTTGTGATGACGTAGCCGGTCCTCAACAACTTCAGGTTGTATGTCTTGCCCCAAGTTATAAAGAAGTCCTGTAGAGAGATTGCGTGATTCAATGCAACGACGTTTCCGACCATAAAAATCGGTCTTGGTAAGGTCATTTCTATAAAGTGTACTCACTTTATAGAAAGTAACTTCTCCCAAAAATTTGGGGCCGAAGATGGTGGTTAGTTAATTAGATGCATGAGCAATAGTCAACAGACTCCAACCAATTAGTATTTAAGCTCCTCCTTGATGTCTTTCGTTCCTCCTGCAGTGAGAGAAAACAACAATTTGGTATTCGCAGTATAACTATTTTCACTCCTAGTCGAGTTAGTTTCCAACGGAAAAGGCTAACTTGGACTAATTTGGGAGAAGTTTTTTTTTTGGGTCAATGAAAACTTTTATTCATTTACCAAATGTGAGCTTTGAGTACATATCAAGATACTCAGATTTTTGAACCTGAGATACAAAGAACTTACAGGAACAAAAAAAACCAAAAAAACATCAACCTACAATAACAGAGAACAACCCCTATTAGAAGAAAGAGGACTGTTAATTTGGATGGTTGAAATATCAATTTTTACGGCTTTAATCAGCTGCACAGTGTCCCTTTTTTGCTGTGTAAAGATCTTTGCATTTCTCTCCCTCCAAATGTGATATATAGTAGTCGTCAAAGCTAATCTCTTCATCTTTTGCTTGTGGCCTTTTCCTCTCAACCTGTTGAACCAATTCATCAACCGAGCCCAATTGTTTGATTTCCATTTGAAATCAGTCCAATCCATTATGTGATTCCAAATGCAACAGGAAAAAGTGCATTCAAAAAATAAATGATCCCTAGACTCCAGATCATTACCTTCACATAAGCAGCAGCAATTGGCATTTATGATCCCTCTTTTTAAAAGCCTATCTTGAGTTAGTAGCCTATCATGTATAGCCAACCAACTGATGAATGAGTGTTTAGGGAAATTTAAACTACCCCATATAGTTTTGTACCATGGAACAGTATCAGACACAGGGGAGATACCAGCATACAAAGCTGAAAGCTTAATCTTTGATCCCTCATAACATGATTTGATGAGATTTTGTAACCTGTCTATACCTCCAAAATCTGCTAGAGCCTTATCTCTTGCTTTAATCAACTTTTTCCACATCCAAGAGTCTCCAGACCTTGCTTCTACTTGCCATATATCAATATTTTTGAGATAGTTTCCATGTATCCATTTAATCCACAATGATTCTTTATTTCGGAGAAGTTGTAGGTTTAATTTGAGGGATTTATATAGAAATATCATGATTTGGAGGACTTCTTTCAAAACACATAAGATTTGAGGCACCAATATCTCAAAAACCCTAAATTACATAGCTAACTTTATTGATTTAACAATTTATTAAACTTCTAATTTACTAACTAAATGGTAGTTATATTGGGCATATTTACTATTAACACAATAATCTGTCACAATCCTAATTCACATAGTCCATGAATAGAAATGTAGTCCGAAACTCCACCATTTTGTTGAAGAATTCAATCAAAAAATTTCAAAAAGTCTATCTAAATATCTAGCACAAATTTTTTTTAGTCTTAATCAAAAGTCAAGGATGTATGATTATTGGACAATTGTCCTAGCCTAACAATCCCAAACAGATAAGCATCCTCTAAATTTAGTGCTTGTTTGGTTTCGCCATGATAATAATTTCTTAGAATGTCCTATTCTTATTCTTCTTCTTTTTGGTTTTTTTTTTTTGAGGGGGCATAAATTTATACAAAATGTTCACCCAAAATGAGACTTTTCTTTGGAATTCATTTTCCTAGCTTTTGAGCTTGGAAATGGGATGAAAGCCACTTTTAGCAATAAAGTATATAGAGAGAAAAGGTGTTTTTGGTAATAAAATACTCCGACAAGGGCTTTAACTGTGTAATGCAATCATGGATTTTTTACATATTAATCCCTCAAAATTTTATAATTTCATATTATTCTCTCAAATCTTGGAATTCCATGTTAGTCCCTCAAAGCATATGACGTCATGCGAAGTCATCCCTATGATTAATTACAATTTATTTAACTAGAATATTTTTTCAAATCTAAATATTAGCAGCAAAATTAGGACTTTACTCCTCTGTAAACTTTCTAAATCTATTTCATAATATTTTAAACCAAGAACCCTCTTTTTAGAAAAATCAAATTCACTTGAACTCTTCCCTAATGGTCATAAAAAGAAACCCTAACTCAAAATTTCCCATTTAACTAATCTATCATCTTCTCCTCCATTGTTTGAAACATAAAAGGAGATGATTTTTTACATCTTTTATTAAGAAGAGGGGGTAATGTGATAATTGACAGTGTTTGGTTTGTAATTAACCCAATCATGAGTTCGTTTCTTCATTACCAAACTAACATACAAATAGCCCAAGCACCAACAAACCAATGCGGAACAAACAAAGAATAGATCCAAACTGAAAAAGATATAGTCTTTACAAAAAAGATCCCACATTTATCACCAAACGAAGCCCTAGCCGAACTTCCAAAACGATCTACTCCTCCAAATAGCCCAAGCGTAGCTCGAGCTCTGACACCACTTGTTGGGGTCGTGCGCGCTCTGATGCCACTTGTTGGGGTCACGTGCGGAAGCTGAACAACCAAACTAACGTGCTTCGAGAATCAAATCAAACAAACGTCGAGATAAATGCCAAACAAATCAAAACAACGGCACAAATCCAAACACAATAGTTTAACGTGATTCGGCAAGTTGCCTACGTTCACGGGGCAAGAAGGGGATGAGGTTTTCACTAATAGAGAAGAAGAGTACAAACCGAGATTACAAATCACTCGAAACAATCAACTAATCTCACCAACAAATCTCTTAATCTCTCCAAATAAAACCCTAAACAATAGCTCAGAAAATATCTATCACGCCCCGAAACTACAGCGGAAAATTTCATAAATACAGGGTACGTGACAGCAGCGATCTATGCACAAGACAAGTCTTATGCATGAGTCAAGCCTGGCACTTCATATCACATAGTTTATCTCTAAACATTATAAACCTGCTGATGATAGAAGTTCAGAGCAACTATATATATGTATATAATCAATACTTACAACCCACAAGCTCACCGTTATAAGCATTTTACTAATTCAAACACATTGTTGATTGCACGTAACATAAAAAAGGAGAGGCTCTTCATATAACGCCTCTCAACCAAAAGTCCTAACCAAAAGTTCGGCTAGTGTGAAGCTACACCGGATCTGAAAAAAATTTAAAAACAACGGAGTGAGCTAGAGCTCAGTGAGAACATTTCCCACTAGAGTTCATAGATAACTAACAAAATAATAATAAGAATAATTCCCAGAATAACGAATTATAAGTTTTGCATCAAAAATTCAAAATAGCAAAATAAGATCCAAATATCATAATATTGTCGTCTTCAAGAAAGAATGCAACAATTATATTTTCTTTCTTATGTGCAACTGGATATACTGTGACATTTACTAAAATCAAACCCTTTTTGAATCAAGGTAAATATTAAGAAAGAAAAGAACTACTAATTTGTACAAAATCAGAGGATTATTGTTTTCTCAATTTCATAGTCAATTATCAAAATCTTAATTCTTGATGAGTTATTCATGAATGTAAAAGTCACCTCATAGGTCGCACTAAGGCTATGAATTATAGCCCAGTAGCAAGAGAATGCGTAAAACACATCACATAACAGATAATTCCCGGGAATCAAATGCACTTAACACTACCATAGGTTACCAGCCAAATACAGAGGGGCCAGAACAAATTTCAGAAGGGCTAATACAGAGGGGCCAAATAAAGGTGCATTCACCATATGACAGGCAGAAACAATCCATAGTGGACTATTTGAGGGTTTGAAAACATCGAGATCACATGTCAAATGAGTAATACTTTGCATATCAGAATTTATAGATATTTTCAAATAAAATTGATAAGGTAAAGCTCCTCATTTTAGTTAAAAAAATTTACGAATTTTTACTTTTTCTTTTATCAGATACAAAGTCACGGAAAATCTTTGAATCTGTTAAACTGTTGAAATACGTTCCAAATACTTAATCAAAAACTTTCAGATAAAACAATGCCCACAATTATTTAAAAATTGCATGAGAGCCAAATTCATTTTTCATATTGTACATAAAAATCAAATTTGCTTTTCATATATTGTACGAAGCTAACATCGTATTATAGGATAGACCACAACAGAAATAGGTCAAATCTTTATATACATGAAAATGATATATTATTTATTTTTCAATCACAAGATAAATCAAATATAATACTCATGCAATTTTATATTATAAAATACTAGTGAGAAATGAACTCACCTCTAATGAGTACAGCTTCCTCAAAATACTACTTTCCTGATATCAATCTGAACCTATAATATAAATATAAGACTAAGATTAAACTCAGGACAAGTACATTTTATAGGATAATCATTGCAAAAATAAGGTACACGTAGGTTTCTTTCTAATTTTAACAATTTACCTAGTTTAATTCCTAACTAAGTTTGAATTTTCCGGGTCTAGTTACAATTTACTGAACAGTAGGGTCCTCATGAATAGTTTCCATTCATTTTTCTTATCTTTTGGACCTATATACAAATTAATAATCTTTTAGGGGTCCCAAAACAATTTTTGTTATATAACTAAATTCCCCCTTCTCTCTCTCTCCTCTATCTGTGCTTCTTCCCCGTTACTTTTCTTCTCATCAAATATTTTTCGGTTTCTTTCCTCTCTCTCTCTCTCTCTCTCTCTCTCTCTCTCTTCCTCCTCTATGGTGCCAAGTTGACACGGTTGCTCAAGCTCCGCCATCGGAGCGGCCACCCGAGGGCGAGTCCTCCCTGACGCCGGCGATCAGGTAAGTGCCTATTCTTTTTTCTCATCAATTGATAAAATCAAAGAAGGCTTAATGAGAGAGAATAAAAATCATATACCTTTGTTTCCCTCTTTTATTTTCCTCTCCCTCCTCTTCTTCTTCTTCTTCCTTTTTCCTCTTTTTCTCTATTTTTAACCCCAATTTCTCTTCATTTCCTCCCCTTTTATATTGTCGAGAGGCGGTGAAAGAAAAGTTACCGCCATTGGTGAGGCGGTGGAAACAATGCGATTTTTAATTACTTTTATTCTTTATATTTTTTTTTGTTTGGGTCTGTTACACTCTTCCCACCTAATAAAAAGTTTCGTCCTTGAAACTTAACATACCTTAATCTCCAAAGAGCTCTGGATATTTCTTTCACATAAAATCTTCTGTTTCCCAAGTAGCTTCTCTTTTTGAATGATTTTTTCATTGTACTTTCACATATTTGATGGTTCGACGCTTAAGTACTTGTTCCTTAAAATCCACAATACGCACAGGTTTCTCCTCGAAACCTTATAAGTCAAGTCAGGTTTTAGCTCCACTGGAAAAAATTCAATTATCTCATTTGGATTTTGGATAAACTTTTGCAGCATCGATACGTAAAATACGTCATGTATTCCAGATAGAAATGATGGTAACGCTAATTTATATGCCATTAGACCAACCCTTTCTAGAATCTCAAAAGGACCAATGAATCTTGGGCTTAACTTCCCTTGGATTCCAAATCTTTTCACTCCTCGGGTAATCGAGACCTTTAAGGAAACATGATCACTCACTTGAAATTCCATTTCTCTTTTTTTTTGTCATCATAACTCTTCTGACTACTTTATGTAGTGCGAAGACGTTCTCGAACTAATTAAATTTTATCAATTGTTTGTTGCACCAATTCTGGTCCGAGAAGTTTTCTTTCACCAACATCGTCCCAATAGATAGAAGACCTGCACTTTCTTCCAATAAAAAGTTCATATGGTGCCATCTGAATACTAGTCAGATAGTTGTTATTATATATGTAAATTTAGCCAAGGGCAGATAATCTTCCCATGATCCTTTTATTTCTACTACACAACATCTCAGCATATCTTCTAGTGTTTGAATTGTCCTTTCTGATTGGCTGTCCGTCTGTGGATGGTAAGCTAAGCTAAAATTTAGTTTAGTTTGTAGAGCTCTTTGTACACTTTTCCAATATTTTGATGTGAACCTAGGGTCTCTATCCGAGACTATTGACATGAGTATTCCATGCAACCTCACTATCCCATTGATGTATAGTTTAGTTAGCTAATCTAATGAAAATTTTATAATGATAGGTAAAAAAAATATGCTGACTTAGTTGGTCGATCAACAATCACTAATATCCCATCATTCTTCTTTAAAGTCTTGGGAACACCAGTGATGAATTCTGTAGTGGTATATCCAAATTTTGGACTAAATCGGCTGGTCTTTGGTGTTCAACCTTTACTTGTTGGCAAGTAAGACATTTCACAACATAAGTAACAATTTCTTTCTTCATGTTATTCCACCAACAGATTTCCTTAAGGTCTTTATACATCTTTATTGATCCAAGATGCATAGTATACAATGGTGTGCCTGTTTTAAAATCTTCTTCTTTATCTCTGTTATATCAGGCAAACAAATTCTATTTCTAAATCTCAATGACCCATCTTCATGTATTTTAAATGCTCTTCGAGTGTATTCTTCCTCATCTTTCTTTATTTTCACTAGTTGAGGATCCTTCTGTTGGTTTGCTTTAATTTCATCTATCAAGGAAGATTGTATCACCATATTTTCTAGTTTAACTCCAATTTGGTAAATTCTAATTTTAATTCCAGTACGATCTAACTCCTCCAATAACTATCTTTGAGAAGTAGTTAAATATGCTAGATTACATGTATTTTTGCGGCTCAAAGCGTCAGTAATAACATTTGCCTTGCTGAGGTGATAATTGATGGTAATATCATAATCTTTTAGAAGCTCTAACATTTCTTTGCAGCAAATTTAACTCCTTTTGAGTGAATATTGTTGGCCTTCTTGTTTTGATGATGTTTAACAAACAATTTACTTCTAATGTTGTTTGTCTAGTATTCGTGTTTTCTTATTTATTGTAGATAAACAATATGTTAGAGGTTGGATGGATTGCGCTATAACAATCATATCAAATGGAGGATGTTGGAATAATGGTTGAAGCCTTGCAATTCAAGTTAAAGATTCAAGTTCAAGCTTCATCCGCAAGTGTACCAAGATAGAGCTTCGTTGAAGATTACAAGCTTGGGTAACTAGTTTAGGATTTATATTATGTGTGTTAGTACTCTAAGCTCAATTATCTATACACACACATTTATTGGTTTC
>BQKN01056630.1:0-31359 GCA_022839385.1 Asparagus kiusianus
TATACTCTTCGGAGTGTCAGGAAGCAGTTTATACTCTTATACCGGTCGGAGTTGTGCCGTTTTCAACTGGCTCACTCTAGCGTTATGACACCGGCTTCAACCAAGGTTTGGATGCTATTCTTGAGCGTAAAGCACGCCTTGGTTGGGTGAAGGATCCTCCTGTGGTATGCGCAGTACTTCAGATCCGCAATATCGTCAGCTTCCTCCTAATTCGTGATCGGTGGGAGCTTGATCTTGTTATTGTCAAGGAGGGATTTGAAGATGGCTGGAACATCTTCGTCCTTGAAGGAGTACTCTTTTTGAGGCCTCTGATCCGAAGTCTTTTGCTGCCTCCGGGAGTGCTGTTGCGACGTTTGATTAGCATCGACAGCCGCTGTAGGTGTCTTGCCCTTACCACGGAAGGCGAAATTCGAGTTCGGAGGATTAGTCGTCGATTGACTCCTCTCGGCCTTCTTCCTTCGGAGGAAGCGTTCGGCTTGTTCCCCTCGGACCTTCAAGTCTTTCCAAGTGTTGGACGGTGCTATTCCCATTACTTCCAACACGTCCAATGCGAGGTTGTTGTGGCAAGTCTGGAGAATAAACTCCTCAGTGATCGGATCCCGACAATTCAACGCTTTGTTCCGGAACCTCTTGACGAAGGTATCGACCAATTCCCCGTCTTTTTGTTTCTCGTCGAGCAACGTCCCGATGGATATCTCCGTGTCATCATCGAAGAAATTGGCGAGGAATTTGGTCTCCATGTCGTCCCAGCTATTTACGCTTCCTGGCTTGAGGCGACGATACCAATCGAAGGCGGCTCCGCGAAGAGTGCCAACGAATGACCGCACCATCAGAGGCTCATTACCAGAGATGACACCCAGGTGCGATTTGAAATAAATCAAATGCTGAGTGGGGGAACCCTTCCCATCGAACGACGTGAAGTTGATTAGACTAAACTTCGCCGGATAGGGGATTAATTCCCACTCTCTTGGGTATGGATAAGGAATGCCCGTCTTCTTCATCTCTTGAGCTGAAATCAACGTATTGATTTTGCTCTCGAGGTTTTTGATCTTCAGACTTTCACCCGAGTTTTCGTCAGCACGATCCTGAGGTGGAACCGTGGTGTTCTGACTAGCATCCTCGTTGCCACCCCCTGCATTAATGGGAGGGTCATTGGCATTGCGGGTTTCATCCGCATTCGCATTCTCCACTTCATGAACAACCTGATTACGGCGGCTTGGTTTGCCTTGCTGGTTCCTCAATGCCTGGATTTGTTGCTCATGCATCTCTCTCATAGTCTGCATGGCCATCTGCATCTCGAGCCTGAAGCTCTCCTGTTGTTTGGCCATGGCTTCTTCGAGCATCATTGCCACTTGTTCCGCGTTTATCATGAATGACTCGCGGGGTTCTCCTTCATTGGATACGGTGTTGTCAGACGCAACCGCAAAGCAAGCATCCGATTCCTCATCTTCTGAAGGTGGTCTTATCCGAACCCTACCATAAGTTCCTCGTGCGATGGCTCCGGACTGCAGACGGGTTAGACGCCGGGATGCTTTCAGAATCGACTCGAGATCATACCGTGTCGATGTCCTTTTGCTGGTCATATTAGCGGTGACCCTCGGAATTTCTCCGTCTTCAACTGTCGTTCTTCTTCATCGGAAACGCCTAGGCTTTGGTTTTGGCGTTTTGGTACTGAGCCTTTCAAAAACCGAAACTCTTTCGGGGACCGTCTTGATGCAATTACACTCAGACAATACCGCCCAAATGAGTTTGGAACAGGGGCATTGAGTCTCGAGCCTACGAGGACTTCTCTTTCTGGCTCTGCTCGTACCCCCAGCACGATAGTATAGCTCGTCCGTATGAAAGTCAGAGCAACCTATCGCGTGTTGGCACGATCTCCCAGGTATAACGTCATCGTCATCGGACGACAACGTTTCTTTCTGGGGGCGAATCGCCTTCTTTGGGCTTTCGAGAGTCACGCGCCTTAAAACGCGCCTTTGCGAACGTGAGTTCTCAGCGGGCTCCTGAGCTTCAATGTGCAAGTTGGCGTGCGCAGCTGCTTTGAACTTCTTGTCATGCTGAAAGTGATAGCGACCCCCAGCATGTTTAGTTGTTCGGGGCTTCTTCATCGGGCCCAAACGCTCTTGAACTGGAGTTTTGCATCGTCCATTGGGGAGTGGGCCGAGGCGCTCCAAAACTGACTTCTTTCTCCGGGATGATTCTGTGTGACTTCCCGGAGTAGCCATGGGAATTTTTGGCGACTTCGTTTGGTTCGCCGGAGGTTGAATCTGCTTCGAAGGTTGCAAAGGTTGCTCTTTGGCTTGAATCGCCACTTCGGATTTCGGCCTCCACACTTTGCGGGTTGGTAGTGGCTCCTTTGTCACCTCCTTCTGAAGTTTTCTACGGGCTTCTTCAGCTTGAGCCCGTGCCTGCGCTGATAATGCACGGCGCTTGCGAATGCGTTCCTCCAGCGTTGAACGGTTCCGTTTGACACGGACCCATTGCATTGTTGGCAGCTTGGAGGAACCACCATTCATCTGTTGTTGAGGCTGCTTGCCTCTTCTGTTCTTCAGATCCGTGTTGTAGCGGATCCCGTCCACAGATTCCATTGCCTTTGCGAATTGTTTCGCAAGGCGTTGACGTTGCCTTTGGCGGGCTCTCTTCGAGAGAGTCACAACATCTTCGACAACGGAAGATTTGGCCAGAGCAGATCTGACCTGGTTGGAAGTTGGAGAGATCTCACCCGATGCAGCTTTGGCATCAAACGGGGCGAGATCGTCGTTGGTATTTTTGACATCTTCATACCAACGAGCCTTTCTCCTGGAGGAGAGCTTCTTGGACTTGCGGGGGGAGGTTGATCCGGACGAGGACGACAAGTACTCCTCGAACTTCTGCTGGTCGAACTCGTATTCGACCTCCTTTACGACCGGGATTGAGATCCGCGGCTGCGACGCTCCGATCTCGGCAGCGAGATCGGTGGCTCCCACTGTGGTCGCCAGATTGTTCGCTGGAAAAATTGTAGCTTTCATCATTGATTCCATTGTACACACTTGTAACAGTTTATCGATTACAAAGATCCGGTCTTTTTATAAGATCCGGTTACAACGAAAATCAAATTAAAAGAAATGAAAATTACAAATTTGTTTCCTTGTTTGTCGAACAAATCACGAGCTCCTGTTTTGCGGTCGCTCGCTTGTGTGGGTTGTTTGCCTGCGCTGGGATTTATCCGTGGACCACCGCGAGATCTAGATCCGGTCGGATCTACGCAGTACGACGGGTATTATTTCACCAAGGAAATAATAGCCGGAGGGATTGTTTCACTTAGGAAACAATCGCTCAAATCTCGGGATCAAAGACCAAGCTTTGACCCGGAGGAAAACTACGTAGATCTGAGATCCGGTCCTCTCGAGCACCTGCCTTATTTGACGTTGATGATCGCCGAGCACCAGATCCGGATGAGCAAGTCTTCGAGTCCCCAAAGATTGAATCTTTTTTTAAGATCTGAGTCTTCAGTTCTGCAGGGCTTCACCTCCTCCAAAATCCAACCTTTTAAAATGAAGAACCCCTTGGCCTATTTATAGGCTCTCTGAACTGTGCCTGTGTGCACGTGTGGACAACACACAAGAGGGGGGGGGAAGGGAGCCGGCCACCTCAAGGTGGCTCGGCTCATGCCGAGCCACCTCAGGGTGGCTCGGCCACCGAGCCACCTTAGGGTGGCTCGGCTTGGGCCGAGCCACCTTGGGGTGGCTCGGTTTCGGCCGAGTCCCCCCGGGTGTTTTGGGTTGTTGTCCGTCGTTTCGTCGTTTTGCCTCTTTGTGCCCGTTTTTCTGTTTTGTGGTTGACTTGTTCGGATTCGATTTGTTGATTCCCGATTTGGCAGTAAATCCACTTCTGAGTTCGAGTCTGAAACCGATCTTGATTCGATCGTGATTCATCCGAGTTCGTTCTTGTTTAGATGACTCGTTGACTCCTCAAACCGTCGGCTTGATTCCGCATGCGAATGGATGCATTCCGTTGTTTGCGTGCGGTTCGTTAGCCTCGTTAGTCCGCTTCGTCGCATATCACTTGGCTTCGGCGTTGTGGGCTAATAGTTTTGTTTGGATACGTCGCCCGATGGTCCGTTTGTTGAATCGGCGTCGTCGAGCTGCGCTAAGGGACCTATAGGTAATTTTATACGCCTACACTCCTAAACCGGTTGAAGAGGTTCGACGACAACCGGGGGATAAGCAGAAAGAAAAGGGGCCCTAGGAGATGCCGAATCCGAAGCAGTCTCGTTTCAATCGTCCGATTGGAAGAGATAAACCAGAAAGCTCAAAAGCTCCACGTATTTTTGATATAATGGCTCAATTAGCCAATATTCCAGCGCGAATAACGCTATATGAGTTGCTGCGGTTGTCCAAGGAGACCAGGAAAGCCTTACAAGAGGCCTTGGCCGATTCAGAAGCGTTCCTCACTCGGATCAAGCCGGCGCCCGAGGAACCGGAACTGTTAGCTCAGCAATTCAATGTAGCGGCCAAGAACCTTCCATGCATCACCTTCACGAAAGAGGATATGCAGACGAAGAATTCGAACCATGATCGGCCCCTATACTTCGTCGGGTACATAGGCTCCAACGAAGTCAACCGAATCCAAGTGGATCCGGGTTCCGCTGTGAGCATTATGCCACTGCGTCTAATGCACAGCCTTGGCATTCCAGTCAGCAAATTGGCGTCTACAGGCACAGTCATTTACGGATTCAACACCAGTGGGTCAAGGCCTTTGGGGAAGATCTGAATAAAGTGCTAAATGGGCAATCTGAAGACGGAGGTCACATGTTACGTAATAGATGCTGAGACATCGTATAACTTACTACTGGGTCGACCTTGGATCCATAGTAATGTTATAGTTCCCTCCACTCTCCATCAGTGTCTGAAATATGTCGACACAGATGGTAGAGTCAGGACGGTGGTCGTGGATAAGCAACCATTTAAAGGGTTTGAGAATTATTTCACTGATTCTCTCCTTTATGGTAATGAATCCGATACTGAACCATCGGTCCAAGGCACGGACAGCAGAGAAGAAGCTGATTCCGAAGCCGGATTCGATTACAATGGTGGTTTTGTTTTAAATGACATTGTACCCTTTGTAATCAATCTTGACGATGAACAATCGTCAGATGGCAGTTGTAATTGGCAGCTTGCCGATATTGAAATAAATCATGATTTAGAGTACTCCTTGTCTCTTGATGATGCGATAAAGGGATTACATGATAATCCAGATTTGTATATGCTGCTTCGATCATCCTATGTAGCAAAGAAAATCCCCCAGCATTCTTTCGGGACAACCCTGGTTATCCCTGGCAGAATAGGAGGCGAAAAAGAAGTGGTTTACGGTAAAGGAGAAAATCTTCCGTTGCCAGATCATTTCCTAAGAGAAGATGAGAATGATGACAAATCTGGTCTGCATTTATCTAAGTATAGTCCGGAAGCGCGCAAGCTCATGGAAAAACAGGGATACAATTTCACACTCGGAGAAGGTTTATACTTCGATCGAGGCTCCCGCATCCCAGTCAAAGCGGCATATGTACCAAAAGGGAAAACGGATGATTATTACCATCACAAAAGAGGCTTAGGCTACGTCTCCTCGTCTGATGATGAATGTGGTTGGCAAATTATTGACCAAATTGTTAATAAAGCTAAGGATAGGTACTTGTCAAATTCCCCGGAATGGGATTCCGATACAAGTCTGGGGGAAGCATTCAAAGCTCTAATGGTGAACATGGCTACCGCCGATCCATCCACAATGGAGGACGACGATCAAGTGCCAACGTGGGAAGACCCATGGGTTCACCACCTGAACATGCAGTATGGTGATAGATTCGAACAGAGAGAACCACCCACCGAAGACGAAGTAGTCCAAATTAATATGGGCGATGAGGCCAACCCAAAGCCCATATTCATTAGTGGTAGCCTTCCCCCAAATGAGAAGGAGGAGTTAATTGCTCTTATTAGGGAGTACATTGACGTCTTTGCTTGGAATTACGAGGATATGCCAGGGCTCGACCCCAATGTGGCGATGCACCGCCTCGATATCAAACCGGATGCCAAACCTGTCAAACAACAGCAAAGACGGTTTCGTCCACAGATTATGGAAGCTATCGAGGCAGAGGTTAAGAAGTTGATCGACTCAGGATTTATCCGAGAAGAGCAACATCCAGATTGGCTAGCCAACATCGTTCCCGTCATGAAGAAGAATGGCAAAATCAAGATTTGCATCGACTTCAGGAACCTGAATGAGGCATGTCCAAAAGATGATTTTCCTCTCCCAATCACGGACGTCATCATCGACAATACGTGCAGATTCGAGAGAATTTCCTTTATGGACGGCTTTTCGGGGTATAACCAAATCAAGATGCACTCGGATGATGAGAAGCATACAGCGTTCAGAACACCCCTCGGTGTCTTCTGCTACACGGTGATGCCTTTTGGTCTGAAGAACGCAGGCGCCACATACCAACGAGCGATGACTAAGATTTTCCAGAAGCACCTTAGGAAAACGGTTGAATGCTACATTGATGATTTGGTGGTAAAAAGCCGCAACAAAGAAGATCACATCAAGGACTTGAAGACGATGTTTGATCTCATGCGGAGCCATCAATTGAAGATGAATCCCACAAAATCCTTCCTCGGAATGTCCAGCGGAAAATTCCTTGGATTCGTTGTCACCACTAAGGGTATACACATCGACCCAGACAAAGTGAAGGCGATACATGAATTGCAGCCCCCAAGGAATCTAAGGGAGCTCAGAGGATTGCAAGGTCGTTTAGCTTACATCTGGCGGTTCATCTCAAATCTTTCTGGGAAGTGCCAACCATTTTCTAAGCTAAACAAGAAGGGCATGTCATTTATTTGGGACGATGCTTGCCAAAAAGCACTCGAAGATATCAAGACATATCTGATGAATCCTCCTGTTCTTGTTGCACCAAAATCAGGTAAAACCGTTCTTGATTTACATCAAGGCGATGAACCATTCGATAAGTTCTTTATTAGCACAAGACGATGATAATGGTCACGAACAGGCAGTCTATTACCTAAGTCGGACTTTGATAGGTGCCAAGTCTCGATATCCGATGATTGAGAAAGAATGTCTCGCATTGGTATTCGCAGTACAGAAGATGCGACATTACTTGGTTGGTCAGACGATTTACGTCATTGCTAATGTTAATCCGGTACGGGTATTCATGACTCAACCGGGTTCGATGAATTGGCGGTTAGCGAAGTGGGCCCTTCTCTTGTCCCAGTATGATTTGCACTTCAAATAGCAGAAGTCGGTCAAAGGACAAGCGATTTGTGATCTTTTGGCGGCAAGTCCGATAACAGATACGGTTGAAGTATATGATGACTTGCCAGATGAAACCCACGAGGTTAATACCACATCACACCAACAAGTATGGCAATTATACTTTGATGGTGCTTCAAGAGCAGTTAATAAGGCAATAACCCCTGGATGTTCTAGAGTCTCCTCCGGAGTTGGAGTTGTCTTAGTTTCCCCGGGGAAGCACGTGATGCCTCGGGCGTATTCACTAACTGGACCATGCTCTAATAACGTAGCCGAGTACAACGCGCTCCTCATTGGACTCAGTTTCGCCAAGGAGCTGGAGGACGAATATCTCGAAGCTTTTGGGGATTCTCAATTGATAATCAACCAAGTTCGTGGAGAGTATGAAGTCAGGAACCCAGACCTGATCCCGTACCACCAGGAGGCCATCAAAATGGCGGATTCTTTTGAGGAATTCTTCATTGAATACATCCCGCGTCTCTAGAACGCTTATGTAGATGCACTGGCAGCACTAGCAGTATCACTCGCGCAGCCGCCCGAAACTGAACTGCTAGTCACAGTAAGATCACACCAACTCAGCATACCCATATACGATATGGATATCGAATAGGAGGACGATAGAAACGTGAACGCCAAAGAGGTGAACTCAACCCAAATCGGGTCTGAGTCCCGAGATTGACGCTTTCCCATCATTGATTACGTCCAATATGGCATTTTGCCAGAGGATGCAGAGGAAAGAGAATCTATTCGCCGAAGAGCACCACGGTTCTTTTACAATACCGAGACCCATATATTATACCGTCAGGGGTACGACGATTTGTTACTTCGATGCCTTTCGAACGAAGAAGCAGAAGAAGTTCTTAAGGAAGCACACGAAGGAGAATGCGGTGCGCATCAGCCTGGTCCTAAACTGTATGATCGCATCAGAAGGATGGGATACTTTTGGCCAACAATGGTCCGTGACGCGATCGAATACGCACGAGAATGTCACGCCTGTCAAGTGCATACAAATTATATGCACCAACCACCGGAGCGGTTACACACGTCGACCACATCCTGGCCATTCGAGACATGCGGTATGGACATTGTCGGTCCTATTTTTCCCCCTTCAGTCAAAGGCAATCGGTTTATTCTCGCTATCACGGACTACTTTTCAAAGTGGGCTGAAGCAATTCCTCTTAAGGAAGTGAAGACGAACAACATCATCAATTTCATCAAGCATCATGTGATATACCGACACGGCGTGCCGAGACGGATCATTCATGACAACGGTCCGCAGTTCATAAGCAACGCTTTCGTCAGATTCTGTGATAAATTCAAGATTCAAGATGTTTCGTCGACAGCTTATTACCCCGCTGCTAATGGATTAGCTGAGGCTTTCAACAAGACGATCATCAAGATCTTGTCGAAGCTCGTGAAGACCAATAAGCGAGATTGGAATGATAAACTCGGCGAAGCACTCTGGGCTTATCGCACCACTATACGCACACCTACGGGAGCCACCCCATATTCGTTGGTGTACGGATGTGAAGCTGCGCTACCGTTGGAGATTCAAATCCCCTCCCTTCGGATCGCTCTCGTAACGGAGATGACGACCGAAGAACAGCATCAAAAACATCTCGAAGAACTCGAGAGGTTGGATGAAAGGCGCTTGGAAGCTCAACAACACATCGAGTTCTATCAAGCCAGGATATCTAGGGCTTTCAACAAGAGGGTCCGACAAAGAAGCTTCAAGGAAGGAGATCTGGTCCTCGCTGCTCGCCGACCAATAATCCTCAACTCCAAGAAGAAAGGTAAATTCGAACCCAAGTAGGAAGGACCGTTTGTAATAGACACAGTCTATTCAAACGGCGCTTATCGCCTAATTTCTCTAGAGGGTGTCAGGCAATTAATGCTAATAGATGGGAAGTTTTTGAAAAAATACTATCCCTAGTACATTCAGGATAACTCATTTATCGGGAAGTTCCTTGAAGAATATTATACTTAATATTCTAGAGGATAACCTAAATTTATTTTTACCACCAAAATCCCTCACTGATCAATTCCAATTGACAGTGAGTCCACCGAAAAAATGTTCTTCTGGCCCTCTTGACTCTTTCCATGAACAAGAGGTCCACTTTCAGTTCGGAGTCCCCTTTCGATAAACGAAAGAACTCCCTTTCTTTTCTCTTTGGTTAAAACCTTCTCATGGTTATAACTGAAGTTGAAATTTCACTTCGATAAACGAAGAACTCATCTTTCGATCAGATAACCAATCCTATAAAAGGTAAGTTTATCTAGGTCTTCTAGATTATCGGAGTGGAGATCCCACTTCTAGTTTCTTCCTTGCACTGGAAATAGAATATAAAATTCTTCCTTTCCAGAATCAAGGAATAGAATATAAAATTCTTCCTTCCTTATTCGGGGAATAGAATACAAAATTCTTCCTTTCCCACACCAACTCTTTTTCCAAAACTTATCAATCTAGGACTCATCCTAGGAAGTTTATCCCGAATTCTAAGCAGGGATAAGTCTGCGCCTAACACGCGCTGCCGGTTTAGTCTTTCTCCGATTGAAAAAGACACCAGAGTTCGATTCTGGGGTATTTTATCCTAAAACCTAAGCAAGGATAAGTCTGCGCCTAACACGCGCCGCTGGTTAGTTCTTAACCGTTAAAAAGAACACTTGCCCACATATTCAACATTGTGGCAGGTTGTTATTAATAACACCAAAATCCATGCCTTACACGCGTGGGGAATTCTATCCTGAATCCTAAGAAAGGATATGCCGACACCTAACACGCGTCGCCGGTTTGGTCTTTATCCGTAGAAAAAGATACCAGAGCCTGACTCTGGGGACATTTATCCCGAAACCTAAGTAGGGATAAGCCAACGTCTAATACACGTTGCTGGGTAGCCTATTCCCATAACAATGGCGAAGTCTACATATTCGAAGTTGTAGCAAAAAGTCTAAGGGAGTTCATTCCTTTAGCACAACGTCACATGCGGAACGGATTAAAACAATCCGCATGTAAGCCCGACTCAAACGGTAGTCGGTAAGAGCACATCAAATCCGTTAAAGGCTGAGGATTTGCTAAAAATCCTAAGTCAACGTCTCATACACGTTGCTGTTTAGTCTTTTCACAAGAGAAAGACGAAGTCTACGTATTCAATGTCGTAGCACTAAAAGGGTTAACTCTTTTAGCTTAACGTCACGTGCGGAACGGATTTAGACAATCCGCATGCTAGCCCGACTCAAACGGTAGTCGGTAAAGGCTAATCAAATCCGTTGAAGGCTGGGGGTTAGCCAAAAATCCTAAAGCCAACACCTAACACGTGTCGCCGGGTAGCCTATTCTCGTAACAATGGCGAAGACTATGTATTCGACATCATAGCACAAAGCCTCAAAGAATTCAATCTCTGAACGTAACGTTACATGCGAACGGATTTAAACAATTCGCATGCTAGCCCGACTCAAACGGTAGTCGGTAAAGGCTCATCAAACCCGTTAATGGCTGAGGGTTTGGCAAAAATCCTATGAGTATTATGGTCAATTATTTCAAACGGAATGACGAATCATAATAAAGATAAAGATCAAAACCAGTTTCACTAAGAGTATCAAAAGTCAAAGTACTCAGCAAACAAAATCATACATCAAGCCCATGAACAAAAATTTGATGACTGATCTTAGACAGCTTCTCATCATAAGCTTGCCTAAGTTCAGCTCTGATGGACTCCTCGGTGGTGGCTGAAGTCCTCGCAGCAATCTCCTCTGTCTCGACTAGCTTCTGCTTCAAAGATTTCAGCTCATCAAATAAGGCAGTGTGGGTTTGCTGATCCTGTGCTTTCGTCATCTGAAGAATATCCATAGTCTCCTCTTTTTCACGGAGTGCTCTTCTGCTGGTCTATCTCGGTCGCACAAGAGGTAATAGAAAGGTCGAACTCGGCAAGCGAAGATGACCTAGCAGCAAGGCTGGTCTCAACTCGATCTACTCGGTCCCGCTACATCTGAATCTCGAGCTCAACAAGAACCCGAGTCTCGCGTGATGACTGTAAGCGGGTATCTAGCTCGGCAGCAATAAATGAGGAGGCGCCTGTATCTCGGAGCTCACGAAACATCTGAAGCTCATGCTCTAGGCAATCAAGGTCGTCAACTATAGCCTTTGCCAAATCTGGATATCCTGCTTCCCTTATCGAATTGATTTTGGGATCAAGGAAATGTTTGAATTGGCGAAGGAAAAGTCCATCGTGGAAAAGCTTGCCAATCATAGCATTCACAAAGGAGAAGAAGGAGCGAAGTTCTATGCAGAGAACGATCTTCTCAGGATCGTTATCTGATAGCAACTCCGTCACAAGGGCTTGGAGCCGAGAAGGAACCCCTACACAAAGAAACAAAAAATCTGTCAAAAATGCTTTGAGGGGAAATAAATAACATTCTCAGTTGCTTAAATTCATACCCTCTTGAGTCACTGGGGGTAGCGGAGGAGTAACCATTGTGGATGTATCAACCGGTGTAGTTGGTCTCACAGTTGGCTCAACAGGGTCAGTCTCGACAAAAGCCCCTGTCAAATACAAAACAGAATTCTCAGAGGTATCACATTATAGCTGCATTAGTCAAAAATTGGCTAGTCCTATAATTAACTTGGGAGGAGGCACGAACCTTCAAAAGAACCATCCTCAGGGTTCTTAGGGAATGTGGACTCAGGAAACATATCTCCAGGCAACTGGTCATCAATCTGAGGAGAGCCATATATGAAGTGGAGCATAGGAGTGTCCACAACCAAGCCTTCCTCGTCAAAATCATCAATCGAGAAATCTGACACAAGAGAATATAGATATCGAAGAAGAATAAAGAGACTACAACCAATAGAAATGAGTTACCTCTCATGGGTGCGTTAGCCTCTTTATTCCCAAGATCCATGTTCGCCTCTTGCAAGTTATCTAAAAGAGCGAGAGGCACAGATACAGTTAGGGAGTGCACAAATTCCGAATCATTCGACTCCTTTGTGCGCCATCTAAAAGATATATTGTCAATGGTAGATATACCTGAATTCGCTAAATCGGGTCCTACATTGATATCTTCCCCAACGGCGGCAGCTCCTGTAGGCCTTTCTACCTGGGGTGATGAGTCAGGCTCGCCGAGAGATACAGGAGCAGGATCAGGACTCATCTCGCTCTCCCCGCGCTCTTCTATATAGAAATGGAAAAGCATGAGTTGAAGTTCTGAATAATCAAGATGATGGTTTACAGGGTAGATGTTACCTCCATCACTAGCAGGATCATCACCAGCCAAATCCATATCAGATACTTGTGAGACTGCACGCGGCTTGCGAGCTAATCTCTTCCGCCTAGCAGCAGGGATAATAATCGAAGGTCTCGCCTGGGGAGGAGGATGGAACTCCTCATCCTGGTCACCAATGATCCCTGAAACATCAAACCATTGTCAGTTTTAACAATTCTCGAAAACAGAAGAAAAAAGAAATGGATAGTTAACCTCGCTCGGAAAAGTCCTCGTAATCTTCAGGATCTCCGCCTGAAGCCTCGTCTGCAGAATGGAAGACCCTCTTTCCCTCTTCATCAATCCGAAGAGTCTTGTTCTGTATCCTTTGTGACCGAGCATTTTCCCAAATCCTACGAGAATCAACCTGAGAAGCTTCCTCGGCCTCTAGCTCTGCAATCGTCTTCACAGGGATAGTTTTATTGGCTGCTAACAACCACTTGCAGCTCAAGAAGGTGAGGTTCAACTGCCGATCAGCACTCGGAAGGCTGAACTTAGCACCAGTACAGCCCGTTACAGTCCACAACCATGCCCGGAGACCATCCACCAAACCGCCGTGGGTCCGAAGCTGCTGACGTGGATTCCCGACGTAAAGCTGATCGTAGCCAAACTGGCGAGCGAATCGGCAGGGTAGATATGGCTCTATGAAACACTGATTCCTCACCCAGAAAGTCAAATAACCCGGCCTAATGTTCACCAGCCAGTTAAAGCAGCCGATGTCTAAATGAGTTCGATACTCCCTCGGCCTCTCCTTATCAATCAAACACTCGCCGTATCGGCCAGAGAACTGCGGAAAGCAAGTGGAAAACACCCAACACTTGTGGACCTACAGCTACTGTCTGATATCAGAAAATCCTCTCCCCTCCCACTTGCCATTCTCAAGAAACTGTAGTAGGAGAACGGAGTGGTCCGTGGCGTTCGATACCGACATCATGTCAGAACGGTGAAGGACGAACCAAGCCATCAAGTAAGTGTACGGAAGCTCCACCCTAATAGTGGGAATCTGACCTGGCAAGTCACTTTCCTTCCGTGTAGAGGCACTAGAAATCTCTCGAAGCCCTCGATGAATGTTATCCACCATGACTGGAAGAAGCGAAAGTTCCTTTTACAAGCGAGCTGAACCGCTGGGTAGAGCACTTCCAAGGGCAAAGCATCACCAGACTGGAACGGGACCACGCATTTCTTTAACCAAATAGCAAGGTAACCAGCAAGAAGGGTCATCGGTCGAATCGGTGCGGTCGCATGCCATAAGAACGATTTAAACTTGGTCCTTATAGGAAAGCCACTCTCAGGACTGCTAATGGTATAGGAACGAGCATCGATCTTCTTCAATAGACTATTCACCCCTGAAGGAGTAAGTGGTGACAACTCACAAATATCCTCGCCAGAATTGCTCTCTAGATTCCTGAACAAGTAACATGCAAACCGCTTCAGACTCACAAATGACTTAGTCATCTTCGCTAAAGGCTCAGACTGCGCCAAAGCAATATGATAGTGACATGTGAGGTCCCATAAAGTCTCATAGCGGTCGGGCATACGATCTTTCAGCTGACTCAATTCATGGTTGGAGGGAAAGTATTCCTGATATAACATCTGTCCCATGGGCAAACCAGAAATCCTGTGCATCTCATGAAGAGCCAAGCCCAACTCCCCTTGCCGGGTCAGAAAGGTGTTCGAATCTGGATTATAAAGCTCGAACAAAGCAAAGAAATGCCTCGAGCTGACACGCAAGCCATACATGGTGGCACGAACGGCTGCATATAAACCACAAGCGTGCAACTCCTCGCCCCATCGGCTTAAGACGTACTTCGTCATGCGGGTCCACCAGAGCTTGTCCAAAGAATGGACCCATCCATAAAATCTGTGACGCGTCGCAGGCATCTCCCGTCCTAGAGCAGCGAGGCGATTCTTCAAAGTAGAAATAGTGGCAAGGAATTCATTACGTGGAGGTGCATCCAACCTCAATACTCCAGGACGCAGTCCAGTGATATGACTCCTGCTCGAACCAGGAACTGCCTGATGAGTGATGTAGCCGCAGTGAACGCTCTCATGCTCTTCCGTCAAGCGCCACGACATTTCCCGTGTCACAGCCTGACGTCTAAGTTCAGTCAATGAACGATGCCGAGGAATATTCGGCAAATATATGAAACCACTGCCGGTTTTATGAAGCCACTGCTCGTCATCAATAAACACTGCATCCGGATCTCTGACAGAGTCGCCAAATAAAAAGTCGCTCTTCCTGAGAGGCTGAATAGAACTGGCATCCTTCACGAAAGGCGCATCTGTAATCAACTGCCGAAGAGCTCGATGTCCACCCTCCTTCACCACTTGGGCAACCTCGATCGACGTGTCCAAAGCAAACTGAGGAGTAACTGGAATAGGGGAAAAGTCGTCGGAAGTCGAATAGTACTCGTCACGACGCCCGTACACTGCGTGAGATGAGAACGCTCCAGAAGGATATCCCACTGGAAATAAACAGTTAAACATCTGTTAGTCTCAATTATAAAAGGAAGTTGAACTCATCTTACAAATGAGTAAGATAGAGTCATTGCCTTATAAAGGGTGAGACGATTCGGCCATATTGTGCAATCACAAGATAGGGTATATTGACAATATAGCCCTGCCTTGTAAAGCACAATGTAGCTTCGAATCGCCCCCTTTATTTTGAGATATGGTTATGACCAAGCAAAACCTATCTTTAAAGCGTCGATCCTCACCAAGGAGAATCAAGGCTCTTCCCGATTGTCTCGCCAAGGAGAACAACGTGGGGTAAAAGGACCAATTTGTAAATTTCCAAGAAAAAAAGGACTAATTTGTAAATTTCCAAACATGCCAAAAATAACTCACCAGCGTAAGAGGGAGGCGCGCCATCAGCCGACGCAGCAGGGGAGCGACCTCTCGGGACACGCGACATAATGATTTGCAAAATAAATTAAGGGATCAGATCCAGAAAAATTTTCCCTTTTTTATTGCAATTCTACCCCCTGAAAGATGAGCTTGAGGTGCTAAATCATAATCCTAACCCTCACATGCGATCCCACAAGTTCATAAATTAAATTAAACATGAAATATCTAAAAATTATGGAGGATTTACCTGAGGAAAAGCTCGAGGATCCGACAAAGATTAGACCTTGAAAATTGCTCGAACCACGTGCTCGAGGGGCCTGAGAGAAACTTTAAATATGAAAGTTTTGAAGGATTTTTCAGTCAAATATCAAAAGGAAGCCTAGATCTGAGACAGATTTCAAGGTTTGAGAGAGGAAGAATGCTCGAGGGAAGAAAAATCAAGAAAAGAGGCACAAGGGGGGGCCGGCCCTAGGAGGAGGAAAAGAAAAGAAAAAGAACCCCTTTTATAATGTGAACCAGTCCTGAACCAGACCGGACCAAGGTGAACCAGACCAGACCAGTCCAAATCAGTTCAAAAGGGGCTGAACCAGGCTGAACCAGACCAAACCAGACTGAACCAGACCAGACCAGGATGAACCAGTCTGAACCAGTCTTGAACCAGTCCTGAACCAGTTTGAACCAGGTTGAACCAGTCTTGAACCAGGTTGAACCAGTTTGAACCAGAGTTGAACCAGAATTCAAATTGAAGCTGAATTGAGCGTCGAAACAACTTCAAATCGACCGAGGGTTCAATCCCTTGTTTATTTTGGCCTCTCCCGCGCATTCGGAAGGATCGAAAGAATTTTTGAGCCAAATTATTGCCTTTTTTGGGTCATTATCAGACCGGTTCAGATAATTATCATACCGGTTCAGCTCAATCGGGCATGAGAAATACTCCAAGAAGGTATACGAGTATAAACTATTCCCTATTTTGTTGAGAAGTTCCTGGAGGATATTTTTCTAAAAAAATATTCTTAAGGATAACTCAATAACACTACGCCGGACAACGCGGCGCAAATAAAGACTCAACGCCAACAATCGAGGGTCAGTTATATGTTGAACCAACAAACACGAGCTAAAGATTGGAAAATCAGGAATCGACTTCAAGTTCAAAATTTCGACAACGGTCAGACAATAAATGCAGCACCGGAACCCTTACAGACGTTCGACAAAGCACCGAATAACCTAGAGGGCTGAAGGAATCCAGAACGAAAGTCATTCCAAAGTCCCGTTACACCGACTGAGGGTAGGGGCAATCACATCCAAAGCATTCCAGACTCTTCTATAAAAAAACGAGGCTGAAATACTTTGGAGGGGGTATCTGTAGGCGTATAAAATTGCCTATAGGTCCCTTAGCACAGCTCGACACGGTGATTCGACAAACCAACGAACCATCGAGTGACGAGGTGACGAGGTCAACGAATTGCACACGAGCAACGGAATTCGCGTGTGGAATCAATCCAACGGTTCGGGAAGTTAACGAGTCATCCAACCATAAAATGGATTCGAACTCAAACACCAAGGCGGATTTACTGCCAAATGAAGATCCAGACTGTCAAATCAAAGTCCGGATAAATCAAATACAGAACCGGAAAACGGGAAATGACAGAAAACAGCACCCAGAGGGGCTCGGCCAAAACTGAGCCACCCCGGGGTGGCTCGGCCAAGGCCGAGCCACCCTGGCTCGGCCCAGTGCCGAGCCACCCTGAGGTGGCTGGCCCAGATCTGTGCCAAAGGCACAGATCTGGTTGCCTATAAATAGGGGGCTTGAGTTCACTTTTTGGAGGACTTTTGGAGAGCCGAAACTTTGTCAAATTGAGACCTCATCTTGGAGTTTTTGAAGGCTTGAAGACTTGGGCATTCAGATCTGGTTCTTGGCGAGCATCCGCATCACAAAAGGAAGGAGTTTGAGAGGACTGGATCTCAGATCTACGTTGCTATACTCCGGATCAAAGTTTGGTCTTTGATCCCGAGATTCGAGCGATTGTTTCCTTGGTGAAATAATCCCTCCGGCTATTATTTCCTTAGTGAAATAATACCCGTCATACTATGTAGATCTGTCTGGATCTAGATCGTGCGGTGGTCAACGGATCAACCATCGGCGCAGGCAAACAACCCACGCAAGCGAGTGACCGGATAACAGGAGCTCGTGATTTGTTCGGTAAACAAGAGAAAAGTTATAATTTTTATTTCTTTGTTTTGATTTTCATTGTAACCGGATCTTATAAAAAGACCGGATCTTTGTAACTTAAAAAGTTATTATTTAAAGATGACAATGGAATCAGTAATGAAGAAAGCAACAATTTTTCCCACGAACAATCGCATGTCGGTTTTTGTGGAATTTCCAGTTGCACGTTCTTTTGTCGTTTCTGTTATCATATCGTTTCTCGTTTTGGTTTTCGTTGTTCTATTTGTTTTGTGGGGTCTTGCCGTGCGCTATGCACCTGACGTACACCTATTTTCTCTGGTGTACGTCAGACTTAGGAGAAGAACAGGTCCAACTGGGAGATCGCCAGGAGCCAGAGGATTCTCAGCATGAGTACCTTGAAGACGGTGTAGCAGAAGAAGCTGAAGCTTAGTTATTTAATCTTAGTTTTTTTTATAGCATTTCTTTCCGATGGATTATTGTATTTTATATTTTTAGTATTTCGTTCAGATAGTCTTGTATAAGGGCATGTTTGACCCGCATTTTATGTCTGGGATGATATTCATTTGTGTTATGTATTATTTTATTCTGAGTTGTCTTTATATTCTTGCTATTGTGATCGGGGACCTGTGACTTCGCTTTGATTTATTTCCAAACGCTTAGCGTATTAGATTGAGAAGAAGAGGTCTAGCACTTATCTCTCCTCAGTCTAATACGTCGCGGGCTTGTTCACGTTTCGATTCCCTGGTATTTTGGGAAGCAGGGTGTGACACACGTTCATGGATGATATTTTATCAGTTGGAGCAAATCCAGGTGGTTAACGGTCGAAAGACAGCTTAAATCTGCCAAAATCTGATTTTCGGGTCTGCGGACACCCGTGGGTGTCTCGGCCAACCTTGGGCCGAGACACCTCTTGGTGTCTCGGCCAAGGCTTAGCTTGGAGAGTTTTGTCTGTTCTGTCCGTTTTTGCTGTATTTTCGTCATCCGAACTTGGAATCACACTATTCAAAATACGTTGGAAAGCCGACAAGGAGATCTACAAGCTCCCATGATCGAATCATAAGTGGAGTAAACAAGTCACGAGAGGGTGCTTTGTCTTTCGTGAGCGACGTTCAGCTCCCGGTCCATTCATGTTTCCATTATTCTGAAATTCCGTTGCTTCGCATGGTCTGTCAACTCACTTCATGTATTTTTCGTTGTTAAATAAGCTTCTGTGACTCAAATAGTGACATTCATCGTCTTCTCTCTACCTCGAGCCATGTGCGGGGACTTATGGGTAATTTTTGATGCCTACAAATACCCCCTCCAAAGTATTTCAATCTCGATTCTTTTATAGATAAGCCTAAAATACTTTGGATATGATCAGTCCAACCTTCAGTTGGTGTAAAGGACCTGTAGTTAGCTTCAATTCTTAACTCATTTGA
Source organism: Asparagus kiusianus (assembly GCA_022839385.1). NCBI lineage: Eukaryota > Viridiplantae > Streptophyta > Magnoliopsida > Asparagales > Asparagaceae > Asparagus > Asparagus kiusianus. The sequence goes on from BQKN01056630.1 coordinate 19,009, forward strand.
TTTTAATTTGTTCGATATTTTGATGAATAACCAAGACTGCTCCGGCACTGCGTTTATTGTCTGGCCGTCATCGAAGTCTCAAATCAAAATTGGTGAGTTGATTTTGGCTCGTATCGTCAAGTTAACTTTGAACTGACCCTCTCCATCACAATATATTAACTTGCGTTGACTTTCATCGTATCGCGTTGAATGACGTTGACCTAGAGTTACACATTGACCGGCGTTGACCTAGGGTTTCGGATCGTCCGATGTCGACTTTTTATTACAACACGTTGACTGACATTGACCTAGGGTTGCGTATCGCCTGACGTTGATTTTTTATTACAACACGTTGACTGGCGTTGACCTAGGGTTACGTATTGACCGGCATTAGCCTAGGGTTTCGAATCGCCCGACGTTGACTTTTCATTACAACACGTTGCCTAGCATTGACCTAGGGTTACGCGTTGACCGGAGTTAACCTAGGGTTTCGGATCGCTCAACGCTGACTTTTTATTATAACGCGTTGACTGCCGTTGACCTAGGGTTATGCATTGATCGACGTTAACCTAGGGTTTCGGATCGCCCGTTGTTAACTTTTTATTATAACGCATTGACTAGCATTGACCTAGGGTTACGCATTGACCAGCGTTAACCTAGGGTTTCAGATCATCCGACGTTGACTTTTCATTATAATGCGTTGACTGGCGTTGACCTAGGGTAACACGTTGACCAGCATTAACCTAGGGTTTCGGATCATCTGACGTTGACTTTTTATTGCAATGAGTTGACTGGCATTGACCTAGAGTTACGCATTGACCGACGTTAACCTAGGGTTTCGGATCGCCCGGTGTTGACTTTTCATTACAACGCGTTGACTGGCGTTGACCTAGGGTTACGCGTTGACCGGCGTTAACATAGGGTTTCAGATCGTCCGTCATTATTTTGTGTTGATTTTCATCATAATAACCAATCACCAGCGAAATTAGGTGAAATAGAATCATAAAAAATACTTTGGGGCTCGACCTGGGCCACGACACCCGTGGGTGTCTCGGCTTCGGTCGTGAAACTCCTAGGTGTCTCGGCCAAGGCCGAAACACCCTTGGGTATCTCGGCCCATTGGTCGAGACACTTCCCCCCCTTTTTTTTGTACTTTCATTTCCCTCTTAAACTCCTACATTTCGAAAAGAGTCCTTTTCCCTCTCAACTTCTTCTTCCTCCTCCTATTCAAACTCCATTGTTTCTTCTCTTCAAGAACTCCTAACCCACCAAAATTCTTGCCTTTAAAAAAACTCAACTTCTCAAAGGAATTTCGGATTTCCTCTCCTCCTTGGTCAAAGTTCTTCTCCTCTCAAGGCTAGGGTTCATCCATCTTCAAGCTCAAGACTTGATTTGGGTAAGCTTCTCTTCAAGAACTTTTTTGTTTTGCATTCTTAGTTAAGAATCCATAGGTTTTACAAGAAAGATTGAAACTTTATTCTTGTAATGGGGATATGCAATGAATTTGTATGCAAAGATTGTGCCTTTTGTGAAAAAGATTGAATCTTGATAATGGGTTTTGAAAGTGGCCAAAAATTTGAGGGACTTTTGTGCAAAAATAGGACTGAAATTTTGAGGGGCTTTTGTGCAAATGTGGGCTAAAATTTTAGGACTTGGATTGTAAGCCCATTTGGCCAACACTTTAAGGGGTTTTTTATGCAAAAAGACAGGCCTTTGTTGAGGGGTTTATTTGCAAAAGGCAACCGAATATTGTAGAGGGGCTTATTCGCAAAAGGGCTGAAATTTTAGGGCTAAAATTTTGTAGATTTTGGACTACATACCCATGACCAAAATTTTGAGAGGTGTATGTGCAAATTGGGCCTAAATTTGTAGAGGGGTATATTTCCAAAATTGGCCGAAACATGTGGAGGGGTTTATTTGCAAAATTGGCCGAAACATGTGGAGGGGTTTATTTGCAAAATTGGCTAAAACTTGTAGAGGGGTTTATTTACAAAATTGGCTGAAATTATGAGATATTGAGGATGATAGTTTTCTTTCCTCGATCATGGCCAAATTCGAAAGCATTCGTAGCTAAAACTTAACCTTGAACATGAGAGGTATTTTGGGTATTTCACCCAAAAGTTGATCGTGAAGGTTTTAAATGCAATTTGAACCCATTATTTGCATGCATAGAACTCGTAGGTTTAATTAGACTTCAACTGTAAAATCCTATTTTATTTATAAGATTTTAGTCAAAGTTCATAATTTTCCTTTTAATTTTTGGGTTCTTGGATTTATGATTGCACCTGATCCGTTGATTTTTATTGCAGGTTAACCATGTCTCCTGCCGACCGTGATTTCATAGGAGTCGCTCATCTTCTCAGCATAGTGAGAGGGAGGCTCCCGTGGCGTCCTCTTACGGGGATGAGCTTTTATGCTTTCTGTATCCTCGTTTGACCCCTTCGCGGGTCATTCGGGAAGAACCGACGTCCTCCTTCGCGGGGATTGAGGTTTCGGTATGACTTGTGGTTCTATCATGCCCTCATTTGGCCTATTTGTGGGTCATTCGGGAAGAATCGACGTCCTCCTTTGCGGGGATCAAGGTTTCAAAAGACGTGTTTTGCTTGGCCGATTCACATTTTCCGGCATATTGGGGCGATTTCGTGTTGTATTACACTGCGTCGGTCGGGGTACATTACCGCATTGTTTACGTGATGATGCATACCATTCTTCCTGTGTAGGACACTCGGAATCGTCTCGCAAATCATTCAATGAGCGACTTTATCTCGCTAGCCTGTAAGATGAGTTCAATCCTTGTATAATTTATGAATAATTTTCTGATTCGATGTTTGTTTTGTTGCAGTTGAATTCCCCGCAAACAGCCTTCCTCCTCATGCTACTAGCGGTTATAGTAGAGAGAGTTTTGCTTCTATTTTCGATAGGCAGGCAATTGGTTCGACCCCTCAGTTTGGTGAGAGTCGTTCCGAAGAGTTCCATCACTTGATACGAGATGGGGGCCGCCGTACACTGCGCCAACTGATTACCGATGCCACCCTCACTAAAGACTCTATTTCCACTCAGGCTTTAGAGAAGCCTGGTTATTTATTTGGAGACTATATTGAGGATCGACCAAGCTGATTCTTGGTGACGAGCATTGGTTGAATAATGATGGAGGACTCCTTTTGTACATCCCTTCCATTCCCCATCAACATTCTCTCGCTCATTTGGAGACGCAGGACGTGTAAAGACAGATGTCCTGGAATCTTACTGATGATCATGACCAAGTTTATTGTGGATTTATTTCCCATCATAAGACCCTAGGTTCTGACGGATATAATTATATTCGCGGCCTTCGACCGGGGATTCTAGGCCTTGATACCGCGCTACCGGATGAGGTGTTAGCAGCCGCCCCTACCGTGAGGAATCGTCTAGCCAAGCTGGGGAGGAAGTTAGTTTCGACAGAGTTCAGATGTTTTGGTTGGACCTATTCGCCACCTAAAAAGTGGTGAACTCATATGACTAGTTACGTCTTGGGACGTTGGAGAGTGATCTGAAATGCAGTGGGTTGTATGCGCCCATACGAGCAACCATGTATGGATTCCCGATCAGTAGCCGTCATTTCCTAGCATTATTGGAGACATATATCTCCGATAGTAATACTTTCTTGACTTGCAGTGGAGAGTTGGGGTTAGCCCTGTTGGCCTTCTTATTTTGATGATGTTTAACAAACAATTTACTTCTAATGTTGTTTGTCTAGTATTTGTGTTTTTGTATTTATTGTAGACAAACAACGTAGTTGGAGGATGGATGGAATAGTGCTTTAACGACGATATCCAAAGGAGGTTGGCGGAATTGTGGAGTGAAGCAACATACAATTCAAGTTAAAGATCAAGTTCAAGCTTCATCCGCAAAGTGTACCAAGTCAAGCTTAATGAAGATCAAGATCAAGCTTGGGTAATTTAGTTTAGGATTTATATTATGTGTGTTAGTACTTTAAGCTCAATATTACACACACACATTATATTGGTTTTCATGTATATATATATAGTTTCATATATACATATATGTTTCGGTTTCCATGTATATATATAAGTATATATATATACATACATAGTTTTGAGTTTTCATGTTCATAAATATGAGATTACACATTTCATATTTATTATTGTGTTTTGGTTTAGCTATATAGATATGAAACAAATTTACATTCATATATATATTCATATGTTTCATACTCTATTGTGTTTTTGATAACATTGCATAAAATATGCAATTTTGTGAAAATATTGTCTTATTAGTTTATAGACTTCAATATTAGTTTATACATGTTTTACTAAGTCTATAACAATATTTCATAAGGTTTCAAAATGTTGTTTGAGTCAAAATATCAAAATATCAATTTTCAGGTTTTCATGTTTTTGAACATATTTGCAAAATGATGATATTTTCATTTGGGAAGTCCTTTTTCGAAACCAGTCATTGTAGCATGTTTATTATCATGTCTACAATCATTCCCCAAAGTTTTATATTTTTTGGAATTTGTTTGATATTTTTAAACAGCATTTTAAAATCAGCAAAACAGTTTTCAGATTCTCATATATCGGTTTTCGGTCGACCGCACCGGTCGACCGAACCTGAGGTCAGAAGTTCACTGGGCTGACAGAGAGCTGTCGGTCGACCGGTCCGGTTGACCGATAAAATTTGCGGTCGACCGACGAATTTTTCGGTCGACCGACGATGTATTTTTCTGCTTCCAACGGCTAGTTTTTTGACCGTTGCCTTGGGGCTGTTTTGTCTTTTGTCTTAGGATTTTCAGCTGAGTTTTTAGAGGGTATAAATACCCCTTTGCTGATGTCTTGTCATGTTAATGAAGAGAGTTTTTTAAAAAACAAGTTTAAGAAAGTTTAATCAAGGGTTTTAGTTTGTTTAAGTGTGTTTAAGGGTTTGCTTTGTTTGTGAAGAAGTTTTATACAAATGGAGGAGATCATCTTCTTGTTTGGGCTTCATCTCCATCTCTCCATCTTGATTTAGAGAAGTTTTCCTAAACTCAACTCTAGCTTTTACTTCTAATTATTTGTTAATTATCAATTCTATTAAAGCTAGTTTTATATTGAGTTTAGATTTTGTTTTTGATTTCACTCATTGTTACACACACCCACATTGAGCTTATAGTATTTACATACATAGTATAGTTGGGTGGTGAGTGATTGTAACATTGAGTTGTGCTTTAATTTTGTTCTCATCTATTGTAGAGAACAAATTCATATTTGTTACTTTGTGAGATTGTAAAGTTTTCGGTGAGCTAGAAAACCGAGTGTGTAGTTCCTAGAGGAGAGGAACGGAGACGTAGGTCGAGGGGACTGAACTCCGTGAAGAAAATTGTGAGGAGTGACGTTATTCGGTGAGCGTTGAAAACCGACACTGTGAGGTGTGTAGAAGTTCCGGCTTCCAAACCGGGTTGTGATAGTGGATTTCTCCCCGGGAGTGGGGAGCGGAGACGTAGGACGGAAGGTCCGAACTCCGTGATCATATTGTGTGTTTGAGTGTGCTTTGGCGTTTATTCTTATTTGTGCTTATTGCTCATATCGCCATTGTCTCATTATTCATATGATCCACTATCTAGTTCCCTTTTGTTTACCCTTGTGTTAGTTTGTATATCCTTGCACATATCTTATTGCATATCTCTTTGTTAGGATATATTATCTTGTGCTAGTTTATATATCCTTGCATATATATTTCATCATATAGGATATATCACTTTGTGTATATTGCATATTCTTGCTCTTTATTAGTTGTATATCTATCTTGCAAGAATATACTTGTTAATTATTTTTACTTGGCATTTAATCGGATTAGATTAGCATAAGACCCTAATCACCCCCCTCTAGGGTCTAACAAGCCCTGCATGAGATGCACAAAGTTTCTGGTCTTCTGATGGGGGACCATCCATATCAGGAGTACTTTCCCTCGAACCTGCAGTTAGAGTGGCTGAAGAAAGATTCTCCTGGTATGTACGACACGCTTTGGGACCTTACATGTCATTATCACACATCTCTAATCAAAGTAAGTCCTCTGGCGAAGAGGAAGAGGCAGATCAGTCTGAAGCAGTTCGCTGATTATTTATTCCAGCATTTGGAGGGCAGTTCGGGCGAGGCTGTTTGTGAGTTGGCCCCTTTGACACCTTCTGCCATTAATGAGTTAATTGAGAGGGCCGAAGCTTGATCCTTTACTACCGCTGGCGCTGAGGGAGCTTTCCCTGTGGGGACCAAGTTTCGAACATTCCTTAGTCACGCCCAGAAGTCGATTCAGCCCAGGACTCTGCTGGCGGGCTATCTCACCCTCTGGTTGAAGAAGTGCATCGTTCCATATCAGTTATCTGATGCCTTACCTATTGATGTTCTCCTTCCCGCTGTTCAGTTAGCTCACGGGAAGAAGCTTTCCCTGCTTCCGGTGATGGTTGCCGACATTCATTATGGGCTTAGGTATTTGGTTGATGGTCTTACACATGTGGGTTCTGAACCATCGGCCGAGCTTCTTTCTGTAAAGGTTGAGCTCCCGTATACATACTTGATGGCGTGGCTCATTCTTCACCGCCTTGATTTGATGTCAACGCTTAGTACTGTTGATGCCTCCGTTCCTTTTGTGCAGCTGTTAGAGAGGAGCAAGTGGTTTGGGAAGACATTCACTGATGTACAGCGAGAGCTTTAAGTTCGTTTATTAGTCTTCACGAGTTTCAACAAAAGTTTTATGCTAGTCTTGTTAAAGGCTTTAGACAATCTGTTTGCTGTAGGATTGTAGGCTGTCGACGAGACGTCTTGAGTTTTGAACTTCTCGCAGAATTTGATGAAAATATTACTGACAAACTGAGGACCGTTGTCGTGTATGATTCATCTTGGGACACCATACCGATAGATAATATGGTGTTTGATGAAGGCCACGATGTTGCTTGTCTTAACTTCTCTGAGCGGGATCGCTTCAGCCTATTTGGAGAAGTAATCGGTAATTGCCAGGATGAATCGGTCGCCTTTGACCGACGGGGGAAAAATAGGACCCACGATGTCCATTCCCCACGTCTTGAAAATCCATGATGTAGCCGAAGGGTGTAGATGCTCCGGGGGTTGGTGCATACAATTCGCGTGTACTTGATACGCGTGACACTTTTGGGCATATGCGACTGCATCTTTGATCATGGTGGGCCAGAAATATCCCATTCTTCTGATGTGATCGTAAAGTTTGGGGCCAAGTTGGTGTGCACCACAAACCCCTTCGTGCGTCTCCTTAAGGACTTCTTCTACCTCTTTGGTTGATAGACAACGTAGTAGTAAACCATCGTACCCCCAGCGATATAGCATTCGACTCTCCGTGTTATAGTAGAATCTCGGTGCTCTCCGTCGGATTGAGTCTCTTTCCTTTACGTCTTCTGGTAAAATCCCATGTAGGACGTAGTCTATGATAGGGAAGCGCCAGTCTCGGGATTTGAACTCAATTTGGGTTGAATGCACTTCTTTAATATCCTCTTCTTCGTCATCTTTATCGTAGATTGGTACGAAGAGCTGGTGAGTTCTCACCGTAACGAATTGTTCCGTTTTGGGAGGCTGTGCTAGAGATACTGCTAATGCTGCTAATGCATCCGCGTAGGTGTTCTGTAAGCGTGGAATGTATTAGATGAAGAATCCTTCAAACGATTCCGCCATCTCAACGTCCATCTTATGGTATAGTATCAGATCTTGTTTCTGACCTCCTACTCCCCTTGATCTTGTTTAACTACCAGTTGAGAATCACCGAAAGCTTTAAGATATTCAACCCCCAGCTCTTTTGCAAAACTGAGCCCAATAAGTAACGCGTTATACTCGGCTATGTTGTTTGAGCACGGTTCGGTCAGTGAGTAGGCTCAAGGCATTATATATTTTCCTGGGGAAACTAAGACAACTCCAACTCCGGAGGAGACCTTACAACATCCGGGAGCACTTGCTACATTAGTTGCTCGAGCAGCACCGTCAAAGTAAAAACTCCACACCGGTTGATGGGAAGTTACGTTGGCTTCGTGGGTTTCATCTGACAGATCGTCGTATACTTCGACGGTATCCGTAGTTGGGTTAGCTGCCAGAAGATCACAAATAGCCTGTCCTTTGACCAATTTCTGTTGTTTAAAGTGCAGATCATACTGGGACAAAAGTAGGGCCCATTTTGCTAACCGCCAATTCATGAAAGCTGCTGTGTCATAAATACTCGGACTGGGTTAACGTTGGAAATGACGTAAATAGTCTCTCCGACTAAGTAGTGCCGCATCTTTTGAATTGCGAACACCAAAGTAAGACACTCCATCTCAATCATTGGATACCGGGACTCGGCACCTACAAGGATCCGACTTAGGTAATATACAGCCTGACCGTTATCATCATCTTGTGCAAGTAATGCACTTAACGAGTGGCTCGTCGCCTTGACATAAATCAAGAATGGTTTGCCCGATTTCGGTGCAACGAGTACAAGGGGTTTTGAGAGATATTCTTTAATATTCTCAAATGTTTTTTGACAGACATCGTCCCATACGAATGATACGCCCTTTCTTGTGAGCCTGGAGAATGGTTAACATTTTCCCGAAAGGTTCGAGATGAACCGTCGGATATAAGCTAACCATCCTTACAATCCTCTGAGTTCTTTAAGGTTTCTCGGGGGTTGTAATTCATTAATTTCCTTCACCTTATCGGGGTCAATGTGGATACCCTTGGTGGTGATGACGAATCCAAAGAATTTGCCGCTAGACATTCCGAGAAAAGATTTTGTAGGATTCATCTTCAAATGATGAGTCTGCGTAGGTCGAATATCGTCTTCAAGTCTTTGATGTGATCATTCTTGTCACTGCTCTTCACCACTAGATCATCCACATAGCATTCTACGGTTTTCCGGAGATGCTCCTGAAAAATCTTTGACATGGCTCTTTAGTACATGGCACCTACGTTCTTCAAACCGAAGGGTATAACCGTGTAGCAGAAAACCCCGAGGGGTGTTCTGAACGCGGTATGCTTTTCGTCATCTGGATGCATCTTTATCTGATTATAACTAGAAAATCTGTCCATGAAGGATATTCTTTCAAACCCACATGTGTTATCGATGATAACATCCGTGATAGGAAGAGGAAAATCGTCTTTCGAGCAGGCAGTATTAAGATCTCTGAAGTCGATGCAGACCCTTATCTTTCCGATCTTCTTAAGGACTGGAACAATATTATCAAGCCACTTAGGATGTTGCTCCTCTCTGACGAAATCCGAGTTAATAAGCTTTTTAACTTCGGACTCGATCACCTCCATAATTTGCGGACGAAACCGTCTTTGCTGTTGTTTGACTAGTTTGACATCCGGCTTAATATTAAGGCGATGCATTGCCACATTAGGATTGAGTCCTAGCATATCCTCATAGTTCCAAGCAAAAACATCGATGTACTCTCTAATGAGGGCAATCAGCTCTTCTTTCTCATTTGGCGGGAGACTGTCGCTGATGAATATTGGTTTTTGGTTATCCTCGTCACCCATATTCACTTGGATTACTTGATCCTCGGTAGGGGGTTCCCTTTGTTCAAATCTATCACCGTACTACATATTCAGATGATGAACCCAAGGGTCTTCCCAAGTTGGTATTTGATTGTCTTCCTCAATGGTGATTGGGTCAATTGTGGTCATATTCAACATTAATTTTTGGAACAATTCCCCAAGACTAGCGTCAGAGTCCCAAGCTGAAGAATCAGAAGAATATTCATCTTTACCCTTATTAGCTATCTGATCGATAACTTGCCAACAACACTCATCATCGGATGAAGAGACGTAGCCTAAACATCTTCTGTAGCTATAATAATCATCGGGTTTTCCTTTTGGTACATAGGCCATACGAGGTGAAACTTGCGGACCTCGACCGAAACAAAGACCCTCTCCGAGCGTGAAGTCATATCCGTATCTCTACATGAGGTTTCGTGCTTTTGTATCATATCTGAATAAATGAGGAGCTGGTTTATCATTGATGCGGCATAATTATGTACCAAAAATTGCAAGTACACAATTGATCAAATTATAGTATAAAAAATATCGATCCCACGAGGAAGGTGATTTTAAGATATTATTAGAAATGGTTCTTATGTTTTGTGCGTGACAATTAGGAATAAAGAATAAGTGTGATTGTGATGAGTGATCTTTGTGAATATATGCAAGAGATAATAAATTGAATTTTTAGAGGAGAGAAGGAAGAATCAAAGAATAAATGAAATCACAAGGCAAGAAAGAAGAATGAATAAAATCAAGAAATAAAACCAAGAATGAAAAGAAAATTAAAGAAAGTTAAGATGGAGGATTCAAAAGAGGTAAGAAATCTAGAATATAATCCATAACCAATTTCAATCACAAAATATAAACTATTCTCTTTTTATCATATTTCAATTTAGATTTATTAAGCATAGATTATCAAACCATTTAAGGAAAGTGTAACCTATCAAATTATCATCTAAGTCAAAATTACTATTCATGATAAGAACAACAACATGATAATAATCCTAAAATTCATAAGCATAACCTATCAAACCATTTAAGATAAGCATAGATTATCAAATTCTTCTTCTACCGATTAGTTCTCTAGTTGATTATCCTAAACATAAACATTTTAAGTGCAAGAGAATAATTCATACAATATAAAGAAAATTAGACTAGTTTCATACAATTCTAAGATTCCTACAAGAATTAAATTCACATCTTAAGAAATAAAAACAAGAAAAAGAACTAATTACAAAAATAAAAAGAAAAGAAAATTCTAAATTATGAACAAGAATTAAATCTAACTACAAAGAATTAAAATCTAAACTACAAAATATATTACAAAAATTAAATGCAAGAAAATAAATCTACTCTACAAATTAAAGTGCAAAAAGAAATAAAAAAAACAAGAAAATAAATCTACACTACAAGCATGAATTTAAATCTAACTAATAAGCAATAATAAAGAAATTACTAAAAAGAAATAAAAGAGAAAAGAAATGCAAACCTTCAAATTGCTCTTCATCTCCATCCTCATCATTCAACAAAGAGGAGAAAGAACAAATTTAAAGAGGAGAAAAATTATTATTATTAATTGCAACTAAAGTTATAATTTTTGGAAGGCATTCTCAATTAAGAGTAGCCCTCCTCTCCAAATGGAGTTACAAAATTTTTCACACCCTTAACCCCTCACTCTCTACCCCTATTTATAGTAATCTTCAATGAATATGAGCCATTGGATTTGTCTTGAGCCCCAAACAAAGCAATCTCCACCTTTGAATTTGCTTTTTGTTCTTCTCTAGCCTAACATAGGAGGCCCATATGGTTTATTTGATTTTCAAAAGAAAATCAAAATCCAATTGCAGCAGTTCAGTCCATTCTTGGAGAAGCCCATTTGATTTATCTGCACACAATGATTTCAAAACCAAACTCTGCAGCAAAGAAAACAAGTCCGGTCCTCATTCATCAATTTTCTGCAGCCCAAGTCCGTGGAGCTTCATTTGATTTTCTGCAGCAAAGTCGGCCCAAGTCATTTGATTTTGAAAATCTAAAGCAAGTCCAAATCTGCAGCCATTTAATTCGGTCCATGAAGAGTTTCTTTATGGGCTTTGGGTTTCCAATTCGTTCTTTGCAGCCATCAAATTCGGTCCATGAAGAGCCATCAAATGAATGTTATCAAATTCGGTCCAAGCCAAGTCCAATTCATTTGGTGTAATTTGTTTGATGGGCTTTGGGCTTCCAAGCTCAAATATTTCATTTGAGAAACAAGAGGAAGAGCTGCCATCTCGGATGTTTTGGGACATTTGGGCTTTTGGCCTTCAAAATTTAAATATTTCGCTTTGGCTTCTTGAATTTCTCTTATTTCTTCATTTACTCAAGGGCCTTTGTTGAGAGATGAGATTTTTGGGATTTATTCTTCATTAACCTGCAATTAAAGATAAAAGTAATTATTAGTGGTATAGTTATTCATATAAAATAGATAATAAGGGTATAAAATTATAATAAAATGTGATTATCAAATACCCCCATACCTAAACTTTTAATAGTCCTCTAGCAAAGAAAAAAAAAAAATCCCAACTCACTTTCGCAGGAATCGCGGTTGTATTTAGCGCATACAACAAGCCTTTAAACCTCTAGGTTACCCTAGTGGACGAGTTGTAGTCTCGTGAGGGTTTGCAGTGAATATACCCATAAAATTCGGTCAACTTGCCAAGTTAAATAAGTCAGTAAATAACAGATTTTCCTTGATATATTTAAACATTCTAATTGAAGCTAGTTAATAATCAAGAAAATGTTTTTATATATATATATATAAAAACTATGGTTAGTGTTATATATATATATATATATATATATATATATATATATATATATATAT
>BQKN01056636.1:848-12638 GCA_022839385.1 Asparagus kiusianus
AAAAAGGAGATAAACTGATAAAAACCATGAAGAAATACAAAAAAAAACTATTGCATCATTGATTTGTTAAATATTTCATTATAGATTCAAAAAATGACTATATCGAAACTATAACCATAGTTTAAGGGGCAAAATATGTAAATTAGTACTTTATGAGGTAACTTGAGAGTTATCTACTTTTATACTACTACACACTGTTAGGACATAATCGGTACAATATCTCTTGGTTGAGTAAAATAAACTTACATTTGGTACAGATATTGATTTGAGATGCTATAGTATAGGTATATATAGGTATAAGAAACGTACGGGGTGAAACGATGCGAAAAATTAGCTCAAAAGTTGATTTCAGCCTTTCTATCATCGATGATAAGCATTGACTATTGATCGTAAGAAAAGCTCATTGATGGGCAACTTATGTTATCGATGGTTTTAACTCAAGAGACTTCCATGTCATCGATGAGATTCTCAAACATCAAAGGTGTCTCGACACTATTGATGACGGAGAGCCACCATCAATGGTAAACACGAGTGATTATAAATTTTCAGATTTAATCATAGCTGTTAGTCATTTATAATACTATGTTTAGAGTATCTTTTTCTTAACCTATTGGGAGTATATAACATTAGAAGAGAGAGAAAAAGACAGAAAGTTCTAGGGTTTTGATTTATGAGAGATCAAGTTGAAAATTTTGGCCATCGGATCCTCATTAAACTCTCATTCATCATGCATAACCTCCGCGGATAGTTTCAGCATGAAGAGTCGCCTTAGATTGATCTTCTTCACAGTCATTCGTCGAGCTAGCTTATATTTGTTGAAGGATGATTTGTTTGACAAAAGGGATGTAAGATCTTTCTTGTACTCTGAGCTTTAACTATTTGTGTTGGTTTTGCTTTAAACTTCTTTGATGGTGTACTCAAGCTGGTTGAATTGAGGGTTGTGATAGCTAAGGCTAAGAGTTCCTCCTTGTGTGAGTTAGTTTAGACGACTGATTTCGGGAAGATTATAGGATGTTGCCTTTGTAAGTCTATTAAATCGGGTTTGTGATTCAGGAAAACTCTTTGCATAGTGAAGAACAGTGACGGAGCCACATACAAAGTTGGGGAGCCTCCTCCCCCCCACCACCCCCCCAACAAAAGAATTGTTATTTGTATATTAGGTCCTTATCCATATTAGTCCCTAAAGGCCTTAAATCTTTACTATTTTGAAACTAGCCCTTTTATCATCGATATTGCTATTAGCTCCCTCCGAATTCTTTATACTATTTTAAAGTTAGTCCATCAAATTAGTAAAATTGCCATTAAGTCCTCCATTAAGTCCCTCTCTAAAGAAAAGTCCTCCAATTTTTATGAATTGTTTCAAGTTAATCATGAGAACTAGAGATTTAATAGCAATGTCAATAATTTGAGGGACTAATTTTCAAATACCTTAGGAATTGGAAAGCCTAATAGAAATTTTGAGATTTAAGGACCCATTTCAAAATATTTTAAAATTTTAGGAACTAATCTCGAAAGAAAAACTTTTTTATGAAATACATAAGAAGCAATTATGTATCATGGATTCTTAGTCTCCTCAAGATAAATTTCTGACTCCGCCACTGGTGAAGAAGCCCCTTCTTGAGAAGGAAGAGTGGACGTAATATTGTTATCCAAACCACTATAAAATCTTATGCGGTTTTGGTTGATTATATTGCTTTATATCATTTATCGCTTTTATTTTATATATTCTGCTGCATATTATGTATTTTTTGTGAAAAACGGTAGCAATCATATTCACCCTCTCTTTAAATTTGTATCTCAGATCCAACACATGCAAAAAATGGGATTTTTTTTCTTGTAACTTGCAAAGAGTGTATGAGTTCTTACGGACTCCTTTATTTTGTATCTAAGAGGACAAGAATAATATAACTATTGCACTACACTTATCCTTTTTCTTTTTACATATAGAAAAGCTAGTTTAATAATAATAATAATAATAATCTCTCCCACACAGCCTCTGTGTCTCTCTCCTATAGCCCTATTGAATAATTTGAATACGCATACCCCTGCTCCAAAGTCGTGTTCTTGTTCTAATTGTTTCTAATGCAGCTCTTGTGCTGCAAAGCTGTTTATTCCTTCTATAGGCAGTGGCGTAGCTAGGATTATTTTTTTGCCCTGGGCGAAAAATAAATCTGGTCTCAAGCTATAAGTTCAAATTTCTTTCAGTTGACTATCTCTCCCTTTCTCCTTCCCTATAAGTTCAAATTTCTTTCAGTTGACTATCTCTCCCTTTCTCCTTCCCTAGACTCTCTCACTCTTTCCTTTCTTAGCCCTAAGTCTTGTTCTCGATCGCTACTCTATCTAGAACCACCACCACTACCACCTTGGGACTTGCCTATGAGACCGCTCCTACCTTGTAAAAGCATAATTTCTTACCCTAAGTAGTTACCCAGGGCAAGCCTCACCTGGCTCCGCCACTATCTACAGGCTTTCAAGGGTATGTCGTCTTGAAAGTGTCACACATGGTAGTTGCCCGGAGGCACAGACCACTAGTAGAGTAAGGCATAGCCTCGTTTAAGATAACGTGAGATCACATACTAATCTTGTACCTTCTATATTAATTTTCTAGCCACCTAAGCAGTTCCAGCACATAAACATATCCTATAGTTGCTTTTTTTTAATGAACTCTCCTACTTTTGACGCATCAAGGCCTCACCTATGACTCCTTAAAAAAGACACAAAGTCAACCATTCATGTGAACTATTTGCATAGTGAGGGAACCCTTTCGTGAGAAAGAAGAGTAGATATGGTATTGTTATCTGAACCATTACAAAATATTGTGCATTCCTGATTGATTATATTACTTCATATTATTTATTAATTTTATTTTATATATTCTACTGCATATTCTATTTGGCAAAAAAAATGGTAGTAATACTATTCACCCTCTCTTTAGATTTGCATCTCAGATCCTACACATACAAAAAGAAGACTTCTACTCCTCTCTACTTAGGGGCTGTTTGGTTCATTTCCTTCACTTTCTAAAAATAACTTTTCTTCACTTTCTTGTGTTTCATTCACTTTCCTGAAAAGTATTTCTTGTGTTTGTTTCGCCAAAAAATATGGGGTGAAAGTATTTTCCACCATTTTTTCAGTTTGGTTCAATTTAAAAAAATAATAATTACTGTGTGAATAGATTCCCTCATTTTCAAGTGATTGGTTCAAACTAAAAAATCAAGAAAACTTGATTGTGGTCACCATGGTAACATTACCACCCATCATCATAGTTGTGCAAATAAACATGAAAATTGTAAACAAAATCAATTATCTTATGCTCACAAGTGAATCAAATGATGAACAACAGATTAGCGCATGAAACCAAAGGCCAACGGTAGGTGACCAATAAAATACACATACGAAGAGCTGAAACCAAGGCCGAGTGAAGTTTAAAACTTGCACAAAATTGAAAATAAGGCCAAGCATCAACCGAAACCAAAGGCCAACCATAGCTGACCAACTAAAGGCCAAGCAAGAGCTGAAACCAAGGCCGAGAGCAGGCTAAAACCATGCACAAAATTGAAACAAAGGCCAAGCATCAACTAAAACCAAAGGCCAATCAAGAGCTGAAACCAAGGCCGAAGGCAGTTTAAAACCTACACAGAATTAAAACAAAGGCTAAGCATCAACTAAAACCAAAAGCCAATCATAGCTGACCAACCAAAGGCCAAGCAAGAGCTAAAACCAAGGCCGAGAGCAGGCTGAAACCATGCACAAAATTGAAACAAAGACCAAGCATCAACTAAAACAAAAGGCCAACCAAGAGCTGAAACCAAGGCCGAGAGAAGTTTAAAACCTGCACAGAATTGAAACAAAGGCCAAGCATCAACTGAAACCAAAAGCCAACCATAGCTGCCCAACCAAAGGCCAACCAAGAGCTGAAACTTGTGCCGAGAGCAGGCTGAACCATGCACAAAATTGAAACAAAGGCCAAGAGCTGAAACCAAAAGCCAACCAAAGGACACATCTAAAACCAGACTGAAACCAGAGCTGACCAACCAAAGGCCAAGCATCAACTGAAACCTAATATATGAAACCAAACTAACTTTGGCCAAACCAAGTATGAAAATTTTCAAAATTGAACCAAGGCTAAAACCAACTCGAGAGAAACCAATACTCGAACAACCCAAGATTAAAATCAAACCAAAGTTTAACAAAATTTATAGAAAATATGCTCAGAAAAGGCCATTTTCTTCATTATCTGCATCGCCATGAAGTTTATAATAGCAATGTTGGCTGTGTTTATTACATCTCCAATTGATTACTAATATAAACATTGGTTCCATGTATTATATATCCGACCATCATCATAGCAAAATATCACATTACTATATGTAGTTCTCCAAATTGCGTAGTATCACATTCATCATCAAATTAATGTTTGCAAAAGGCTATAAACGATCACTAATTCAAATTCAAAATAGTTAGAAAAACTGTCTTAGTAGTCGACTACAAAGCTTAGTAGTCGACTACACTGAGTATATTCAGACTCTGTGAAGTCAAGAAACAAGATCAGTAGTCGACTGCAAAGCTTATTAGTCGACTACACTGTACATATGTAGACACTGAGTATATTCAGACTCTGTGAAGTCAAGAAACAAGATCAGTAGTCGACTGCAAGGCTTATTAGTCTACTACACTATACATATGTAGTTTCTGGATATTTGAGTGAGGATTTTATAGTTGACTACTAAAAGGATTAGTCAACTACAGATATTAAGATATGAGATATATGATATGTTTTGAAACAAAGGCCAAGAATGAATCAAGAGTCAAGCTAAAACAAAGGCCAAGCTAAAACCATGCTAACAAGAGCATGATGAAAAACAAATTGACACCTAGGCACATAAAGCATGAATCAAGATGAAACCATGCACACAAATAACATCCGAACCTAACCCTGTGTATACGAGTTTGTTCGCGGGAAAAATCGTGTCTTTCTTCATTGATATCATTGCCATCTCAATAACTGTTTATCGGTTACAAAGATCCGGTCTTTTTATAAGATCCGGTTACAATAAAAATCAAAAAGTAAGAAAAAGAAAGATTACAAATTTTATCCTTGTTTGCCGAACGAATCGCGAGCTCCTGTTATGCGGTCACTCGCTTTGTGGGTTCTTTGCCTGCGCCGGGGTTAATCCGTGGACCACCGCGTGATCTCGATCCGGTCGGATCTACACGATATGACGGGTACTATTCCACCAAGGGAATAATAGCCGGGAGGGATTGTTTCACCAAGGAAACAACCGCTCAATGCCCGGGATCTAAGAACCAAGCTTAGATCCGGAGTGTGATCGTGTAGATCTCAGATCCGATTCTCTCGAACTCCTGCCTTATTTGGCGTTGACGATCGCCGAGCACCGGATCTGGAATTCTAAGCCTTCAAGCCTTCAAAGTTGAGATCTTTTTTAGATCTGAGTCTTCAATCCAGCAGGGCTTCACCTCCTCCAAAATCCAACCTTTGAACCAAATGAGCACAAGGCCTATTTATAGGCACTCAGAACTGTGCATTTGCACAGTTCTGTACCTAGCCACCCCTGGGTGGCTCGGCTTTGGCCGAGCCACCCTAGGGTGGCTCGGCCACCGAGCCACCTCAGGGTGGCTCGGCTTGGGCCGAGCCACCTTGGGGTGGCTCGGTTTCGGCCGAGTTCCCCGGGTGTTGTCCGTTTCGTCCGTCGTTCGGGTTCCGTCGTTCGGGTTCCGATTCGTTGTTGATTTGGACTTTGATTCGGTTTTGTGGTTGTCTTGGTTTGGAATCGATTCGTTGACTTGATTCCAGATATGGCAGTTAATCCGCTTCTGAGTTCGAGTCCGAAACCGATCTTGATTCGATCGTGGTTCATCCGAGTTTGCTCTTGTTTAGATGACTCGTTGACTCCTCGAACCGTTGGATTGATTCCGCACGCGATTGACATGGTTCGTTCATTTGTCGAATCACCGTGTCGAGCTGTGTTGTGGGACCTATAGGCAATTTTATACGCCTACAGATACCCCCTCCAAAGTATTTCAGTCTCATTCTTTTATAGAAGAGTCTGGAATACTTTGGATGTGATTGTCCCAACCTTCAGTCGGCGTAGAGGGACTTTGGAATGGCTTCTGTTCTGGATTCCTTCAATTCCTTCAGACTATTCGATGCTTTGTCGAACGTCTGTAAGGGTTCCGGTGCTGCATTTATTGTCTGACCGTTGTTGGAATTTTGAACTTGAAGTCAATTCTTGATTTCTTGATTTTTAGCTCGAGTTGGTTGCTTCAACACAGAACTGATCATCGATTGACGGCGTCGTCCGGCGTTTGAGCTTTATTGCAACGCGTTGTCCGGCGTCCAGGCTTCATTGCGACGCGTTGTCCGGCGTCCAGGCTTCATTGTAATGCGCTGTTCGACGTTTGACACAGTTTATACTCGTACGTCTGCTGGAGTAGACACAGTTTAAGCTCTTAAGGTATTGGAGCGTGGCAGATACTTGAGTCACGAGACCAATTTATAAAATTGGTGCGTCAATAACTCGTACTTATAGAATTTTTGGCAAATTCTCATCCATCAACGGATTTGATAAGCCTTTACCGACGACCGTTTGAGTCGGGCTAGCATGCGGATAGTTTAAGTCCGTTCCGCATGTGACGTTAAGCTAAAAGAGTTAACCCTTTTAGTGCTACGATATTGAATACGTAGACTTCATCTTTCTCCTGTGATAAGACTAAACAGCAACGTGTATGAGACGTTGACTTAGGATTTTTGGCAAATCCTCAGCCTTCGACGGATTTGACATGCTCTTACCGATTACCGTTTGAATCGGGCTTACATGCGGATTGTTTAAATCCGTTCCGCATGTGACGTTGTGCTAGAGGAATGAACTCCTTTAGACTTTATGCTATGATGTTGAATACATAGACTTTACCACTTGTTACGGGAATAGGTTACCCGGCAACGCGTGTTAGGCGTTGACTTTAGGGTTTTTTGGCTAACCCCCAGCCTTAAACGGATTTGATTAGCCTTTACCGACTACCGTTTGAGTCGGGCTAGCATGCGGATTATTTTAGTCCGTTCCGCATGTGACGTTGTGCTAAAGGAATGAACTCCCTTAGACTTTGTGCTACAACTTCGAATATGTAGACTTCGCCATTGTTGTGGGAACAGGCTACCCAGCAACGTGTATTAGACGTTGGCTTATCTCTACTTAGGCTTCGGGATAAAATTCCCCAGGTTTAGACCCTGGTGTCTTTTTCAATCGGCAAAAGACTAAACCGGCGACGCGTGTTAGGCGTCGGCATATCCTTTCTTAGGATTCAGGATGAAATTCCCCATGCGTGTAAGGCATGGATTTCGGTGTTATTAATAACAACCTGCCACAATGTTGAATATGTGGACGAGTGTTCTTTTCAACGGTTAAGAACGAACCGGCAGCGCGTGTTAAGCGCAGGCTTATCCTTGCTTAGGTTTTAGGATAAAATACCCCAGAATCGAACTCTGGTGTTTTTTTCAATCGGAAAAAGACTAAACCGGCAGCGCGTGTTAGGCGCAGACTTATCCCTGCTTAGGATTCGGGATAAACTTCCTAGAATGAATCCTAAATTCTTGGAAAAGGATTGGTGCGGGAAGGAAGAATTTTATATTCTATTCCCAGTTGGAAAGGAGACTCGAGGTGGGATCTCCACCCCCAGAATCTGGAACGGTAAAACTAAGAGTGGGATCTCCACTCCGAGAATCGAAAAGATTCGGATAACCCTAACTGTCGGAAGGTTTGATCACCGAACTAAGGATGAATTTCTCGTTTATCGAGAGTGAATCGTGGTTCTGGTCCTAACTGTAAGAAGGTTTGACCAAGCGAGAGTTTGAGATGACCCTAACTGTAGGAAGGTTTGATCACTCGATTTGAAAGTGGACCTCTCGTTCATTGGAGGAATCGAGAGGGGATTTTGGTTGTGGTCCTAACTGTAGGAAGGTTTGACCAAGTGGGGGGTTTAAAACGATCCTAACTGTAAGAAGGTTTGATCGCTTGATTTGTGGGTCTCTCGTTCATTGATGGAATCGAGAGGGGATTTTGGTTTTGGCCCTAACTGTAGGAAGGTTTGACCAAGCGGGAGGTTTGAGACGATCCTAACTGTAGGAAGGTTTGATCGTTCGATTTGTGGGCCTCTCGTTTATTGAAGGAATCGAGAGGGGAATTTGGTTTTGGTCCTAACTGTAGGAAGGTTTGACCAAGCGAAAAAGGAGAGTAAGGGTACAAACCACTGTAAGATGTTGGTTCGTACAAATTACTCAAAGGGGGTTTCTGATGTTAAGTGATAAAGACTTAACAAAAACGGGGTTCTGATAATTCGTCAGTGATTTCAAGAGTGTTTAGTGTTTATCACTTTATTCATAATGATCGGGTTATCCCTAAGAATATTATATTTAACATTCTTCCGGGAACTTCCCGTTACATGAATTATCGACCCCCAGCTTTCTTTACAAAACTGGGTGCACGATCGGGTTATCCTTAAGAGTACCACGCACGGCACTCTTCAGGAACTTCCCATGGAAGAAAGGAAATAGTTTAGACTCATATACCTATTGGAGTATTAAGAAGCAGTTTATACTCGTATACTTTTTGGAGTGTCAGGAAGCAGTTTATACTCTTATACCGGTCGGAGTTTTGGGATACAGTTTATACTCGTGCACCCACTGGAGTCTCGCCGTTCTTGACTAGCTTACTCCAGCGTTATGACGCCGGCTTCAACCAAGGTCTGGATACTGTTCTTTAGAGTAAAGCAGGCCTTGGTAGGATGAAGGATCCTCCTGTGGTATGCGCAGTACTTCGGATCCGCAGTGTTGTCAGCTTCCTCCTGATTCGTGATCGGTGGTAGCTTGATCTTGTTGTTTTTTAAGGAGCGATTCGAAGATGGCTGGAACATCCTCATCTTTGAAGGAGTACTCTTTTTGATGCCTCTGATCCGAAGTCTTCTGCTGTCTCCGGGACTGCTGTTGTGACGTTTGATTGGCATCAACAGCTGCTGCAGGTGTTTTACCCTTACCACGGGAGGCAAAGTTCGAGTTTGGAGGATTGGTCGTCGATCGACTCCTCTCGGCCTTCTTCCTTCGGAGGAAGCGTTCGGCTTGTTCCCCTCGGACCTTCAAGTCTTTCCAAGTATTGGACGGTGCTGTCCCTATTGCTTCCAACACGTCCAATGCGAGGTTGTTGTGGCAAGTTTGGAGGATGAACTCCTCGGTGATCGGGTCCCGGCAATTCAACGCTTTGTTCCGGAACCTTTTGACGAAGGTTTCGACTAACTCCCCGTCCTTTTGTTTCTCGTCGAGCAACGTTCCGATGGATATCTCGGTGTCGTCGTCGAAGAAGTTAGCGAGGAACTTTGTCTCTATGTCGTCCCAGCTATTCACGCTTCCTGGCTTGAGGCGGCGATACTAATCAAAGGCGGCTCCGCGAAGAGTGCCAACGAATGACCGTACCATCAGAGGCTCGTTGCCAGAGATAACACCCAGGTGCGATTTGAAATAAATCAAATGCTGGGTGGGGGAACCCCTTCCATCGAACGGCGTGAAGTTGATTAGACTAAACTTCGCCGGATAGGGGATTGATTCCCACTCTCTCGGGTATGGACAAGGAATGCCCGTTTTCTTCACCTCTTGAGCGGACATCAACGTATTGATCTTGCTTTCGAGGTTCTTGATCTTTAAGTTTTCACTTGTATCTTCATTGGCATCCTCAATACCACCCCCTGCGTTGATGGGAGGGTCATTGGCATTATGAGTTTCATTTGCACCTGTGTCCTCATCTTCCAGATTGTTCTGGTTATGACGACTTGGTTCACCTTGTTGGTTCCTCAGTGCCTGGAGTTGTTGGTCATGCATCTCTTTCATAGTCTGCATGGCCATCTGCATCTCGAGCCTCAAACTCTCCTGTTGTTTGGCCATGGCTTCTTCGAGCATCTTGGCCACTTGTTCCGCGTTTATCATGAATGACTCGCGGGGTTCTCCTTCGCTGGATACAGTGTTGTCAGATGCAACCGCAGAGCAAGCATCCGATTCCTCATCATCTGAAGGTGGTCTTATCCGAACCCTACCATACGTCCTTCGTGAGATGGCTCCGGACTGCAAACGGGTTAGACGCCGGGATGCTTTCAGAATTGACTCGAGATCATCCCGTGCCAATGTCCCCTTGTTGGTCATATTAGCGGTGACCCTCGGGCATTCTCCGTCTTCAACCAACGCTCTCCTTCGTCGGAAACGTCTAGGCCTTGGTTTTGGCGTTTCAGTGCTGAGCCTTTCGAACACCGAAACCCTTTCGGGGACCGTCTTAGTGCAATTACACTAAGACAATACCACCCAAATGAGTTTGGAACAGGGGCACTGAGTCTCGAGCCTACGAGGACTTCTCTTTCTGGCTCTGTTCGTACCCCCAGCACGATAGTACAGCTCGTCCGTATGAAAGTCGGAGCAACCTATCGCGTGTTGGCACGATTTCCCAGGTATAACGTTATCATCATCGGATGATAACGTTTCCTTCTGAGAGCGAATTACCTTATTTGGACTTTCGAGAGTCATTCGCCTCGAAACGTGCCTTTGTGGACGTGAATTCTCAACGGGCTCCCGAACTTCGATGCGCAAGGTAGTGCGCTTGGGTGCCGTGAACTCCTTATCATGTTGAGGGTTGTGTCGACTCCCAGCATGTTGATTAGTTCGGAGCTGTCTCAGTGGGCCCAAACGTTCTTGGATTGGAGCTTTGCTTCGCTCCTCGGGAAGTGGACTGAGGCGCTCCAAAATTGACCTCCTTCTTCGGGATGGTTCCGTAGGATCTCCCGGAGCAATTATAGGGATCATCGGCGATTTGAGTTGGCTCGCCGGAGATTGAATCTGTAACGATTATGCCTTAACCTGAATCGCCGTTTCAGATTTCGGCCTCCATACTTGGCGGGTTGGGGGCGGTTTCTTTGCCACCTCCTTCTGCAGCCTTCTACGGGCTTCTTCAATTTGAGCCCGTGCCTGCGCTGATAGTGCGCGGCGCTTACGAATGCGCTCCTCCAACGTTGATCGGTTCCGTTTGACGCGGATCCATTCGTCCGTCGGCGGCTTGGAGGAATTACCATTCATCGGTCGTTGAGGCCGTTTACCTCTTCTGTTCTTCAGATTCACCCTGTAGCGAACTCCGTCAACAGATTCCATGGCCTTTGCGAATTGTTTCGTAAGGCGTTGTCGTTGCCTTTGGCGGACTCTCTTCGAGAGAGTCACTACGCCCCCTGTGGCAGAAGGGTTGGCCAGAGTAGATCCGACCTGGTTGGAAATTGGAGGGATCTCACCCGGTGCGGCTTCGGCATTCAGCGGGGCGAGATCTTCGTTGGTGTTTTCAACATCTTCGTACCAACGAATTTTTCTTCTGGGGGAGAGCTTCTTGGACTTGCGAGGGGAGGCGGATCCGGACGAGGATGACAGATACTCCTCGAACTTCTGTTGGTCGAATTCGTACTCGACCTCCTCCTCGATCGGGATCAGGATCCGCGGCTGCGACGCAACGATCTCGTCGGCGAGATCGGTGGCTCCCACTGTGGTCGCCAGATTGTTCGCGGGAAAAATCATGTCTTTCTTCATTGATATCATTGCCATCTCAATAACTGTTTATCGGTTATAAAGATCCGGTCTTTTTATAAGATCCGGTTACAATGAAAATCAAAAAGTAAGAAAAAGAAAGATTACAAATTTTATCCTTGTTTGCCTAACGAATCGCGAGCTCCTGTTATGCGGTCACTCGCTTTGTGGGTTCT
>BQKN01056638.1:0-11024 GCA_022839385.1 Asparagus kiusianus
TTTCCAAATTCTAACTGCATCGGTGTGAAAAATATAGAAACTCATAACTGGTCATTATTCCCAGATTTTCACTCTTGGCCTTTGTGCATGTTTTGTGCATTTGCACTCATATTTTCACAAATATACATTGAGTTAATCTCAAATCAATTCTTATCATATCCAAAAATCAAATTATATTATTTTTCACCATATAACATATTTATCATTATTTATCATAAAATATTCAAATTTACGGGGTTTTACATTCTTCCCCCCTTAAAAGAATTTCGTCCCCGAAATTCCACAATCGCATCTCAAAGCTTAAAAACTAGGAAAACACAATAAGAAGGTGTAATTCATATTAAGAATTCCTTCTGCACTCTTCTCATAGTATTAGCACAATGATATTTAAAGTTAACAACCTAGAATGCAAACATTCTCCCCTAAATCCCTAATTAAACGAAATTGGTACGTCGAGCGAAATAATCCAAACAAGGAAACCCTCATGTATATACCATATATTTCAAATGATTAAGGATCGGGTGACAATAGCTCCATTCTAGTGTTAAAGATAAATATAAATGTGACTAAACATCATAGATAAAGACTACTATCAAAGCATATAAGCATAAGAATTTATCAACATCATACATGTCCAAACAGGTATGGGTAGTCACGACGAACATCCTCCTCACGCTCCCAAGAAATCTCTTCGGCTCCTTGCCGGTTCCACTGAACTTTCACTAAAGGAATGACTTTATTACAAAGCTTTTTATTCTCACAAGCAAATATGCATACCGAAATCTCTACGATAGTCAAGCCATCATGAATCTCAATCTATGGTGAATCAATCACTCTCTGTTGCTCATCATCCCGCAGATGCTTCTTAAGTATCAAAATATGAAAGACATCGTGTATACTCGACTTCGATGCTGGAAGATCTAACCTATAAGAAATAGCTCCAATGCGCTCGATGATCCTGAAAGGACTAATATATCTCGGGGCAAGCTTCCCCCGTCTACCGAATCGCTAAACGCCCTTCATCGGTGATACTTTCATCATAACTGAGTCTCTGACCTGGAACTCTAAAGGTCGTCTCCACTAATTTGCATAGCTCTTTTGCCGACTCTGCGCCGTAAGAATGTGCTCTCGAATCAATGCCACCTTCTCTGTGGTCTGTTTAACTAACTCTGGACCAATCAATAAACTATCCTCTGGCTCTGCCCAACATATAGGTGATCTGTAAGGTCTCCCGTACAAAGCTTCATACGGTGCTATCCTGATGGTAGCTTGATAACTATTACTATATGCAAATTCAATCAGTGGGATATGGTCCTCCCAATTACCCTGAAAATCTAAAATACACGCTCTCAGCATGTCCTCTAAGATCTGATTCACCCTCTCGGTCTGACCATCTGTCTGGGGGTGAAAAACACTGCTAAATGACAACTGACTACCAAAAGCATCCTGGAAACTCCTCCAAAAATGAGATGTGAAGACTGAGCCCCGAACTGATACAATCATCTCTGGAACTCCATGCAATCTAACAATCTCCCGAATGAAGATCCTCGCATACGTATCTGCCGTATAAGTCGTCCTCACAGGTAAGAAATGTGCGGACTTAGTCAATCTGTCCACTATAACCCAAATAGAATAATTTCCTTTCTTCGTCTTAGGCAACCCCACTATGAAATCCATAGAAATATCTGCCCACTTCCACTCGGGAATGGGTTAAAGCTGTAGGGTTCCTGCATGTCTCTGATGTCTGCCTTAATTTTGTTGGCATGTATAACACTTAGCTACATAATCTGCAATCCCTCTACGCATACCACTCCACCAAAAATGCCTCTTCAGATCCTTGTACATTTTCCTTGTGCATGAATGCACTGTATATCTGTTACGATGTGCCTAAACTGTCGTGAAATAAGCCATACCCTCCGGGTCTGCATCAAAACACCTCGTAGTCCTGCTAATGACGTGTCCACATAAATAACAAATGTCGTATCACTGTTTAGAACAGTCAAAATTATTATTGTAGTCTATCTAGCCTTAATAGTCTTAAAGGCTTCCTGGCATCCCGTGCCCAAAGCAAACTATACACCCTTCTTTGTAAGGTGTGTAAGTAATATCACAATCTTCAAAAAGTCCTGAATGAAATTTCTCTCATACCATTCTAAAAATACGAACCCGTGTAATGGTTCTTAGTGGCTCTCAATCAAGTACAGCCTCAACAATGGCTGGATCCATTGTTATGCCCCACCTGCTAATGACGTGGCCTAAAAATCTAATCTCTTATAGCCAAAACTCGTATTTCCTGAACTTAGCGTATCACTGATGCCTCTAATCTCGATTGTCCGCTATCCCCGTAATGCCAATAGAGGATGCTGCTCGCGCACTGTCTCTGATCTCGAAAAGATAATGATGTCGTTAATAAAATAACTACGAACTGGTCCTAACATGGACGAAAAAACCCGGTTCATCAAATCCATGAATACCGTGGGTGCATTGGTCAGCCCAAATGGCATGACAAGACCTCAAAAGACCCATATCGAGTCAGAAAATGCGGTTTTGGAAACGTTCATTTACCGCATTCGCAACTGGAAATAACTAGAATGAAGATCAATCTTCGAAAAATGCTGCGCTCCCTACAGCTAGTCGAACAAGTCATAAATCCTCAACAGTGGATCCATGATCCGGGAAGTGACCTTGTTCAACTCATGATAATCGATATACAATCGCATGCTATAGTCCTTCTTCCCCCACGAAGAAGACCGGTGTTCCCATGAAAAAAAAAACGACTCCGACAAATAAAATCATGAGTTAACAACTCATCTACCTGAGTCTGTAGCTCCCTCCACTCAGCGGGTGCCATAAGATATGATAGGGTGCTCGGAAAATCGGTACGGTGCCTGCTGCAACTCAATGCAGGGAAACAACCTCTCTCACTGGAGAAAACATAGGTATGTCCTGAAAGACATCCTGATATACTGAGACAACTCCGGTCTCGCTCAAAACTACACCCCGATCCCGTATCATCACCTCTTTGACTTATGCCAGAAATGACTCCGTATTCTGGTTACCCTATGAGGTTGCTACTATCTATATAATCCCAACGAATGCTCACAAGCATACTATTTTAGCAAAACAGTTGGTACTGATATTGTAAGATGATAACCATTCCATACTAAGAATGACGTTGAAATTCAACATCCACAACACGACCATGACAAAGATGAACTCAAACTCATCTATACTGATAACACATCTCCTACATATACTCTCTAATAGGGACACCTCCTCTAAAGGAGTAGAAACTGATAATGGAACGCCGAAACGCTACGCTACAAGCTGATGTCTAATCATGACATCATGATAGATAAAAAAATGCGAAGCTTCTGAATCAACAAGATTCGAGCTGGATAAGAATTTACTATGAAAACTCTGCTCGCACTATGATCACGTGACGCGACTACATAAACTCTACTGGTGGCTGACGCCTGCTACGCTGCTGGTGGTGAAACACATGGGTCCATCTGACACTGATCAATATTCTGAATAACACAATTCTGGCCTATAGGCCCCTAAATCCTCGGAATAACCGGTAGCACATCTATCCTCCGATGTTAGCCGTAGCTGCTACCCTAATATTATTGACCCTGATCTCTATCATGCTAGTCTCCTGCTGGTGTACTACGATAATTCTTCGCTTTATGTCTGATCTTGTTATAATTGTATCATGTGTCCCGAATCATGCGCTGCTGCGGTGTCATCAAATCATGTTTGCTATCTTCTTGTAATGTCTTTATTGCTGATAGTAAAAATCCTTACCCCGCTGTTGGGGTCCTCTAGATCCCATAATAGGCCTCTTGCCCTTGACATTGCCATCATGCTAGTCTTGATTTCGTAATTAACTATAGGCATATCTCACTGTTTTAAGCAAACTAGCTCTAACTGCTTGTCGAAAAAGTAAACAAAATTTTCCCAAATAAGTGATATTCACTGTCCCGATGAAAATATAAAATCGTAGCTATTCTTTGTTGCTATTCTCCGGTGATATCCTCTGTGCTGAATATATTTAACCTCTGGTTTGGTACTGAGTCTACGTTAAGGAATTTTCACATATTCCTTTTTATTTATAAGCTGCATAAGAATCCAATGTTCCCTGCACTATGGTGTTCTCAATGTCCTACATCTTTCTTATTCTTACAGAGCCAAGCCTCCTACTCTGTATCTCTATCAACAAATGGTTGTGATAATATAATCATTAGTATTACCTCTTCCATTGGCACAATTAGTACAACGGATGGTGAAACTCCAGAAAATGCAATGTGGCTCGCTACTCCCTCCTCGAGTGTTGCTAGTCTCTGTTTCTACAAACGGTGCTATAAAGTCGATCAAATACTGTGGAGCCTACTGCGTCTCAGACTCTGCTTGCTGAGCTCTTGGGGTATGAGTCTTATCTCGACTGCATCCTCGTTCCAATATTTATAATATCAAGAGGAGAGCTTATGATCACAGTAAGTGAGATCGCAAACATATATACATATATATAACGTATCACAATACGTATTCATAACATATAGTATTCACGCAAATACTTCAAATCAACATAAAATAATTGTCATAAAAAAATTTGAAATTTTGAGATATACGCACATATCGTCCTCACTCATTCTAGGAATTCCTAACGGACTCTATACGTGAATCCTAGGAAACTCTATCCTAGCTCCACAATTTGACACAGGAATGATCCTAAGGATGCTGGAACTAGAGCTCTGATACCAACTGTGACGCCCCAGGGTTCACACAAGGCTGCAGTCCCAGGTGAAACCCAGATTGTCAAACCTGCCAAGCACCAACCACCATGCTATGACAAGTTTCACCATCACAATCACTATCTCTCTAGTGGAAATAATAAATAGGTGAAGGTACAGACAGGTAAAAATAGAAATAGGATAATACTGGATATACACAGAAGAAGCATAAGAAAAATCAATAATGAGCCCAACTGGAATAAAATAGACATATCTCTGAGTCTGAACTGAATCTCAAATACAATGAGTCACATAAACAAAGTCTCACAATAGCTCTCAACTCTATGAAACAAAATACCAATCTAGATTCTGAGATTTATCAACAACATGTGGAGTTCTGTAATAACTACAAAATATGATAAGTAACTAAATGGACAACTAAGAAGTTCCATCAACCTGCGACTCTCCGTGCGCCAGACTCGCTGCCTGAAAGGGGGGAAAACAACGAGCGTCAAAGCGCTAGCGAGATCATCACTACCTCTCCCCAGGGGAAGGGGTAGGAGTATATAAGAAAATAGAATCAGTACATACATATATCAAATCCTTCATATAACTCTCTATGAATGAAAAACAAATAATCAATGATAAATACTCCAATCTCTAACATAAAGAATAATCATCTCATCTCGAACTACGTCCGAGTGACCTGCTCTATAATAAGAGGATATTAACAATTGCTAAAATAAATATATCTTTCGTTCATAACGGGTACCTCAAAATCTCAAAGGAAAATACCCTACTCGCGGGTAATCCATCTGGAAAGTAAAACTTACAACTGATCAAATATCTATGTGTGCATCATATTATACTATAGCGATACTTTTGTAATGCTCGTTACTCAATCGCTCTACGGCAATAGGATTTATTATTTTCCTATTCCGGATACATATAATAACGATACTGTTGCAATACTATTACTCAATCGTTCTGCGGCAAATAGGTTTTATCTCCCTATCCCGGATACATGAAATAACGATACTTTTGTAATACTATTACTCAATCGTTCTGCGGCAAATAGGTTTTATCTCCCTATTTCCGGATACATGAATTAACGATACTTTTGTAATATTCTTACTCAATCGTTCTGCGGCAATAGGTTTTATCTCCCTATCCCGGATACATGAATTAACGATACTTTTGTAATATTCTTACTCAATCGTTCTGCGGCAATAGGTTTTATCTCCCTATCCCGGATACATGAAATAACGATACTATTGTAATACTATTACTCAATTGTTCTGCGGCAAATAGGTTTTATCTCCCTATTGCCGGATACATGAATTAACTATACTCTTTCATATGTATTCATCAGCTCAACGTGCGACAAAAAGTATGCTAACACAACATAATCTAAGTGTACGTGCACATATCTCGGTGTGCGTGTCCATATCTGGTGTTCATCATTATCCCAGATGTTAAACAACTCTTAAGCATTGTATATAACAGTACAAGATCGAGAAACTCTCTCAAAAATAACAAACAACAGCAAAACTCAAGAAACCTTTACGTAATATATAAATTTATTTCAAATCAGCACATCTGCAGTTTTTTGCAGAACATATCATTAGTAAATTGAGAATATCTTTCTCTGAACAAACTCTTTTTAAGAATAGTTTTTCGTTTTAAAAACTAGACTCACATAGCTATCATTTGCCACTGATTTTGCTCAGTTTGGAGTTCATATGATATTTCTAATTTCCAGTCAAACATTTTATTTGTGCAGCAGATTTTCTGCAGAACCTATCATCAGTAAATTGAGCATATCTTTCTCTAGGAAAACTATCTTTAGGTATGGTTTTCTGTTTTGAAAACTAGATTCACATATCTTTCAATTGAAATTAGTTTGGTTCAATTTGGATTTCATTTGTTATTTCAAATGTCTAGCTCAATAGTATATATGTGCAGCAGATTTTCAGCCGAACATAACAAACATGATTATTTGCACAAGAAATCATATGTAAACCTTCAATCATGCACGAAACTTTAAAACAAAGAATAAGACATCTAAATCAGATAAACAATATTTTAAATCATTTTTAGATCTTAAAACACTTCTGTAAATTCATGCTTAATCTCTTTAACATTAAAAGACATAGTCTTTATACATATATACAAAAGATCTAATTTTTATACACAAATTAATTGATTAGGCTCTATAAAACTCATTAAAAAACTCTTCAAAAATATTTTAAAAACTAGGAAGGGGATTAGTAGAGATGATACTCGCCTGGGGTTGTAGGAAAACTTGTTAGAAGCAACATCGAAGGAGATCTCCACTCCAAAAGCCAAAAATCAACAAAACACAACTTGAAAGCCTCAAATCTTCTCCAAGAATTCAAAATAGGGTTTATGGGGGTTTGGTGGCTGTTAGGGTTCTTAGATATGATAAAAGAAAAGAATTTTCGTAAAAAATACATGTATTTATAGAGGCAAACCCGAAACAAACCTGTTAGACCCGAACCAGGAAACCTAGTCTGACTAGGAAAATACCCCTTCGGTATTTTAGCTGTAACTTTCTCATCTGATCTCAGAATGAGGTGATCTAAGACTTGTTGGAAAGCTGTTGAAGAGACCTACAACTTAGGTCCTTTACACTTTTCCAAATTCTAACTGCATCGGTGTGAAAAATATAGAAACTCATAACTGGTCATTATTCCCAGATTTTCACTCTTGGCCTTTGTGCATGTTTTGTGCATTTGCACTCATATTTTCACAAATATACATTGAGTTAATCTCAAATCAATTCTTATCATATCCAAAAATCAAATTATATTATTTTTCACCATATAACATATTTATCATTATTTATCATAAAATATTCAAATTTACGGGGTTTTACATTCTTCACAATTAGAGACAATTAGGACTTATTAAAAAATCATTTTTGTCGACCATAATAAAATCCACCCTCCACTTTGATATTTACTAACAAGATAATAAATTCAGACAAATTTCCCCTTCTCATTTGTTTGATTGTTAACCCTAATTAAAAAAAAGAGTTTTATTTTTACCATCCTTTTTAATTGCTTTTAATTCATAGGGTTGCATTGCATATAGTTAGTAGTAATTCACCAAAATGATTTGAGCATCTTGATTTGGTACACACTTAAAATTATTTTTAAGGGCAAAACCCTATAATCAAGATAAGATGAGGGATTTCATCACCCTTTCCTTAGCCAAAAAATTACTAATTCCTCACTACACCACCCAAGCCTAATAAAACTCATTAGACATTGGCCCTAAGGATTCAGGCTCAATAAGGAATAAAGAATCCTTAAGTGAACCGGTTTAAGTTTTCTTGGATTAGTTGGTGTCTAAGGCAAGGTTTAGAGGTTGCGTAAAGCGCTCCGCAAGGAACAAGGTATTTAATTAATCTCTGATCACCCTTTAGTACTATTCTTATCGGGAATAGGATAAAAAAATGGAATAGGAAGAAAAGTCCCTCTCCGACAATAGGACTTGAAGGCTTAGCTCTTACCTGGC
Organism: Asparagus kiusianus; assembly: GCA_022839385.1. Lineage (NCBI taxonomy): Eukaryota > Viridiplantae > Streptophyta > Magnoliopsida > Asparagales > Asparagaceae > Asparagus > Asparagus kiusianus. The sequence goes on from BQKN01056638.1 coordinate 8,277, forward strand.
TAACTACATGGGTAAAACTTTAATCTTTTCACTTTAGGAGTTTTTGGTTAGGAGCTAGTCTAGTTGAGTTAGGCTAAACCCTAGAGTTAGAGTGATTAAAAAGTGATTGCTTTTGATTTGTTTTAGTTAGGATTTTCCTTTTTCTTCTCATAAAAAAAATTGTTTTGGGTGTATGCAAACGTGGATTAGGGATAATACACATCGATTAATTCACTTTGAACCAATAATAGAAATGGCATATCCTAATCCATCCGTTCTTCAAGATATGTGCTATCCCATTAGGAATGCAATCCCCTCTTGCATGAGGCTCCCTGAGGCAAATGGAACTAACTTTAAGCTTCGATCGTACTATATCAACATGCTTCCAAAATTTCTAGGGAATGAAACTGAAGATGCATATATTTTTATCTTAGAATTTGAGGAAGTATGTATGATGATTAAAATGAGAGGATTAACTGAAGATGCAATCAAACTCAGATTTATTCCTTTTGCCCACAAAGGCAAAGCAAAAAAATGGCTATACAGCTTATCCATAAATTCTATCACAACTTGGGAGGAATTTATCACCGTTTTTCTTAAGAAATTTTTCCCGATCCATAAAACGGTGAAGCTAAGAAATCGCATCATGAATTTTAAAATTGTCCCGGGAGAACCTTTTTGGAAGTATTTTGACCGATTTAAAGATCTTCTCATCCAATATCCTCATCACGGTTTAGAAAAATGGTGATTGTACCAAATAATTTATGAATGATTAGATTATTCTACAAAAACTTCCTTAGAGTCAATGTGCCACGGGGATTTCATGAGGAAAAATGCTGATGAAGCTTGGGAGTTTTTATAGAGTCTTTTTGAGAAAACCATGCAATGAGAACATTGTGATGTCAGGGTTTCGTTAGTTTCCCAACCTAAATCTAGTGGTCTTTCCTTAGAGTCGAACATTACCTCCAAAGCAAAGACGGTGACAATTCTACGAAGGTTAGAAGCCTTAGAAATTAAGGAATGAGCTCTAGCTCAAATTAATCAAGTTTCTGCCCCAGGCTGTCATAACTGTCAGTCTCCTGCCCACGTTTTAGAGGAATATTCTCTCCTAGGAAACACTCATTCATTAGAATAGATGAACGCTGCATTCCAACATCCAATGCATGATCCATTTTTTCTAACCTACAATCCAGGTTGGAGAAATCATCCTAATTTCGCATGGAATCAAGGAAGTCTCCAAGGGAATCAAACTTTCAATCTCACTTCAAATCAACACTTTCCTAAGGGGAACACAGTTCCTTTCAATTCCCATCCATAATTTTAACAACCCAATCTATCATATCAAAATTAGTCTCCTCTTCATCAAGCTATAATTCAGACTCCTCACAATCCAGATCAGGATAAACGTCTCAATGTCTTGGAAAAGGGTTTGGAAACAATAATTAAGGCCTCCACTCAAACCACGAATATGTTGACTCAAACGTCCAGCACGCAGAATTCCTTTATGCAATCAACCGGATAAATGCTCAACTCTAACACTCAAGCTATAGCTAGATTAGTATTCCAACTTAGTCAACTAGCTGGTGCCGTGAGTGAAAGAGAGAAAGAAAATTTTTCGAGTCAACCCGTGGTCAACCCTAAGGACACAAGATGATGTTCATCCTGTGAAGCTCAAGTGAATACAATCCATTCACTTCAGTCAGGTAGACGGGTCGATAATCAAGTAAGAACTCCTCCATGTCAAACTCTTGATCCAGTACAAATTCCTTCTCCTTCTCCTTCCGATGAATATATTCAACAATCACCCCCGTCAGATGACCAAGAACCTGAACCCGAACCTGAGCCTGCTTTTGATAGGTTTAGACCAGTTGCTCCTTTCTAGATAGACTCAGGCCTAGGAAACACTCCCCTCAAGAGGAGAAGATCCTAGAAACATTCAAGGAGGATAAGGTCAATATTCCTCTCTTAGATGTAATTGAACAAATTCCATCTTATGCCAAATTTTTGAAAGAATTATGCACTAAGAAGATGAGAAGAAATGTTTCAAAGAAAGTCTTTTTAGCCGCCAATATCAGTGAGATATGCTCTCAAATCCCATACCTTTGAAATGTAAGGATCCGGGTTCTCCTATCATTTCATGTATCATTGGTAATACTCACATTGATAAGGCGCTTTTAGACTTAGGGGCCAATGTCAACTTGCTTCCATATTCAGTCTACCGACAATTGGGTCTAGGTGTACTGAACCCAACCTGCTGTACTTTACAGTTGGCTGATAGATCTATCAAGGCCCTTATGGGTGAGTTAGAGGATGTTCTGATTAAGGTTGGAGATTTTATTTTTCCAGTAGATTTTGTAGTCTTGGAAACACATCCCGTTTCTAATCCTAAAGGACAAACACCTGTCATCTTAGGACGACCATTCTTAGCCACTTCTAATGCTCTCATCAACTGTAGAACTGGTCAAATGAAGCTGTCATTTGAAAATTTGTCTGCTGATCTTAACATTTTCAATCCAGGGAACCAACCAAATAATCAACCTCTAGAAATAAATTACATTCAGGAAAGATCAGAAGAAGAGGAAGTAGAAGAAAAAGAAGATTCAGATTTGAGTTTTGAGGAAATTTTTGGTGAGGAGTTGGAGTTTTTAGAAAAAACAGATCAGGTCCTTGAGATTAATAAAACTGTGTTAAACTTTTGCTACTTTGAATTAAATTGTGAAGAACTCTTTCTTGATGAACTTAGATTTTTGGAAAATAAACAACAACCAA
>BQKN01056639.1:0-15826 GCA_022839385.1 Asparagus kiusianus
TTGATTATGATGGCGGTTTTGTTTTAAACGACATTGTACCCATTGTAATCAATCTTGACGATGATGAATCATCGGAAGATAGTTGTAATTGGCAACTTGCCGAAGAACTATCAATAAACGATGATTTAGAGTACTCGACGGGTCTCGATGATATCACTAACGAACTCTATGCTAACCCTGATTTGTATATGCCTCTTCAATCATTTTGTTTGACGAAGAAGCAGGTACACGACCCTTGCGGAACAACGCTTATCATCCCCGCAGGGATTGGGGGTGGAAAGGAGGTCGTCTACGGCAAAGGAAGAGCATCTCCGATACCCGACCACTTCATGGAAGAGGAAGACGATGATGACAAGCCGGCCCGTCATTTATCCAAATACGATGCGAAAGCGCGCAACATGATGGAAAGGCACGGGTATGACTTCAAGATCGGAGAGGGTCTTTTCTTTGGTCGAGGTCCACGGGTTCCACCCCGGATGGCTTATGTACCGAAGGGAAAACCCGATGATTATTATCGTCACAAAAGAGGTCTAGGCTATGTCTCATCAGATGATGAGTGTGGCTGGCAAATCATCGACCAAATTACTAACAGGACTAGGAAGGGATATTCTTCCGACTCTTCGGGTTGGGATTCCGACGCTAGTCTTGGCGACATGTTCAAAAAGCTAATGTCGAACATGACTTCAGTTGACCCAGCGACAATAGAAGAAGATGATGAGATGCCGACCTGGGAAGACCCGTGGGTTCATCACTTAAGCATGCAGTATGGCGATCGGTTCGAGCAAAGAGAGCCTCCTACCGAAGACCAAGTCGTTCAGGTGAATATGGGAACCGAGGAGAATCCAAAGCCGATATTCATTAGTGACAGCCTCCTACCTGAGGAGAAGGAGGAGTTGATTTCTCTTATCCGGGAGTACATCGATGTATTCGCCTGGAATTATGAAGACATGCCAGGGCTCGATCCAAATGTAGCAGTGCATCGTCTCAATATTAAGCCGGAGGTCAAACCAGTCAAACAACAACAACGACGGTTTCGTCCGCAAATGATGGAAGCAATCGAAGCTGAAGTCAAAAAGCTCGTCGATTCGGGATTTATCCGAGAGGAACAACATCCCGAATGGCTTGCCAACATTGTTCCGGTCCTGAAGAAGAACGGGAAGATCCGGATATGCATTGACTTCAGGGACCTCAATGCAGCTTGTCCAAAAGATGATTTTCCTCTCCCCATCACGGATGTTATCATCGACAACACGTGTGGGTTCGAGAGGATGTCCTTTATGGATGGTTTCTCTGGTTACAACCAGATAAAGATGCATCCAGATGATGAGAAGCATACTGCATTTAGAACGCCTCTCGGCGTATTCTGCTACACAGTCATGCCCTTCGGCTTGAAGAATGCAGGTGCTACATATCAGCGAGCTATGTCGAAAATCTTTCAGGAACATCTCCGAAAGACTGTCGAATGCTACGTGGACGATCTGGTCGTGAAAAGTCGTGATAAGAAAGATCACATCAAAGACTTGAAGACCATGTTCGATTTGATGCGGGCCCATCAATTGAAGATGAACCCTACCAAGTCTTTCCTCGGAATGTCCAGTGGTAAATTCTTGGGATTCGTCGTCACCACCAAAGGTATTCACATCGACCCGGATAAAGTGAAGGCGATCAATGAATTGCAACCTCCGAGAAACCTCAAAGAGCTCAGAGGACTGCAAGGGCGATTGGCTTATATCCGTCGGTTCATCTCGAACCTATCGGGAAAATGCCAACCGTTTTCCAGGCTCACAAAGAAGGGCGTGTCATTCGTATGGGACGACGCTTGTCAAAAGGCATTCGAGAGTATTAAAGAATATCTCTCGAAACCTCCCGTACTCGTTGCACCGAAATCGGGCAAACCGTTCTTGATCTATGTCAAGGCGACGAGCCACTCATTAAGTGCATTGCTTGCACAAGATGACGATAACGATCACGAGCAAGCAGTATATTATTTAAGCCGAACTATGGTGGGCGCGGAATCTCGATATCCTATGATTGAGAGAGAATGCCTCGCCTTAGTGTTCGCCATCCAGAAAATGCGGCATTACTTGGTTGGACAGACCATCTATGTCATTTCCAAAGTTAACCCGGTCCGAGTGTTCATGACTCAACCGGCTTCCATGAGCTGGCGGTTAGCGAAGTGGGCTTTACTCTTGTCCCAATACGATCTGCACTTTAAACAGCAGAAGTCAGTAAAAGGGCAAGCTATCTGTGATCTCTTGGCAACTAATCCAACTACGGACGCCGCCGAGATATATGACGATCTACCTGATGAAACTCACGAAGTCAATGCAACTTCGCACCAACAAGTGTGGCGTTTGTACTTCGATGGTGCTTCACGAGCAGCTAATGCCGCAGGTACTCCTGGATGTTCTAAGGTCTCCTCCGGAGTTGGAGTGGTCTTAGTCTCCCCAGGAAAACATGTGATGCCTCGAGCCTACTCGTTAACTGAGCCGTGCTCGAATAACGTAGCAGAGTATAATGCGCTGATCATTGGACTCAACTTTGCCAAAGAGCTGGGGGTTGAGTATCTCGAAGCTTTCGGTGATTCTCAACTAATCGTCAAACAGGTACAAGGGGAGTACGAAGTCCGAAGTCAGGATTTGATACCCTACCACCAGATGGCGGTAGAACTAGCGGAATCGTTTGAAGGATTCTTCATCAAGCACGTGCCGCGATTGCAGAACACCTATGCAGATGCGTTAGCAGCTTTAGTTGTGTTCTTGGCACAGCCTCCCGGAACAGAGCAATTTGTTACGGTAAGAACGCACCAACTTTTAGTGCCGCTTCACGATGAAGACGACAAGGAAGAAGAGGTTCAGGAGGCGCACACAACTCAGGCTGAGTTTGAGCCCCGGGATTGGCGCTTCCCCATCATCGACTACGTCCTACACGGAATCTTGCCAGAAGACGTGAAGGAGAGAGAGTCGATCAGATGAAGAGCTCCGAGATTCTACTATAATACGGAGAATCGAACGCTATACCGCAGGGGGAATGATGGCATGCTGGCACGTTGCCTATCAACCAAAGAAGCTGAAGAAGTGCTTAAAGAGGCACATGAAGGAGAGTGCGGTGCACACCAACCTGGTCCCAAGCTTTATGATCGCATCAGGAGAATGGGATACTTTTGGCCCTCCATGATGCATGAGGCAATTGTATACGCCCGGAAGTGTCACGCGTGTCAGGTACACGCGAATTACATGCACCAGCCTCCGGAACATCTACATCCTTCGGTTACGTCGTGGCCGTTCGAGACCTGGGGAATGGACATTGTTGGTCCTATAAATCCCCCTTCGGTTAAAGGCGATCGGTTCATCCTGGCCATCACCGATTACTTCTCCAAATAGGCTGAGGCAGTTCCACTCAGAGAAGTCAAGACGAGCAACGTCATTGCATTCATCAAGCACCATATCATTTACCGGCATGGTGTTCCAAGACGAATCATACACGACAACGGTCCTCAATTTATCAGCAACGCCTTCATAAGGTTCTGCGAAAAGTTCAAAATTCAGGACATCTCGTCAACAGCCTATAACCCCACAGCAAACGGGTTAGCTGAAGCCTTCAACAAGACTATCATAAAGCTCTTATCAAAGCTTGTGAGAAATAACAAGCGGGATTGGGATGATAAGCTCGGAGCAGCTCTATGGGCCTATCGTACCACGGTGCGTACACCGACCGACGCAACCCCATACTCATTGGTGTATGGATGTGAAGCCGTTCTCCCTCTGGAAGTTCAAATTCCATCTCTTCGGATCGCTCTCGCCACCCAGATGACGACCGAGGAACAGCATCAGAAGCGCCTCGAAGAACTCGAGATGCTCGATGAAAAGCGCCTGGAAGCTCAACAGCACATCGAGTTTTACCAAGCCAGGATTTCTCGAGCCTTCGACAAAAAGGTTCGACAAAGGAGTTTTAAGGAAGGGGATTTGGTCTTAACTGAAAGACGTCCCATGATCCTTAACTCCAAGAAGAAAGGCAAATTCGAACCCAAATGGGAAGGACCGTTCGTAGTAGAAACAGTTTACTCGAATGGCGCCTATCGCCTAGTCACCAAAGATGGTGACCGGCTCATGATGCCAATAAATGGTAAATTTCTGAAAAGATACTATCCTTAGTATCCTCAGAAGAATTGAGGTACCGGGAAGTTCCCGGAAGAATACCACATCGGGGTATTCTTAGGGATAACCCGGTCGCTGATGAACAAGAAATCAGTATTCGAATTCCGAATATTCTTGTTTGACAGAATTTAACTCTCACAAGCACTCTTTTGCTGAGATGAGATCTAATCATTCCATAGATTGATTCTCCCCTCGCGAAACTTTTAGTGGTTTCTGACTATTCATAGTCTCCACCACACAATTCCAGCTTGGTCAAACCTTACGACAGTTAGGGCCAAAGCCAAATTCCCCTCTCGATTCCGTCAATGAACGAGAGGTCCACAAATCGAGCGATCAAACCTTCTTTCGGTTATGATCATTCTCACACTCCCCACTTGGTCAAACCTTACTACAGTTAGGACCACAACCAAATTCCCCTCTCGATTCCGTCAATGAACGAGAGGTCCAATTTCAAATCGAATGACCAAACCTTACGACAGTTAGGGTCGTTTGAACCTTTCGATTCGATAATCAAACCTTACGACAGTTAGGATTATCCGAATCTTTTTCGATTCTCGGAGTGGAGATCCCACCCCTAGTTTCACCTGTCGGATCCTGAGGGTGGAGATCCCACCTCGAGTTTCCTTTCCTGCTGAAGATAGAATATAAAATTCTTCCTCTTCAGAGTCAAATGACCAAACCTTACGACAGTTAGGGTCGTTTGAACCTTCCGATTCGGTAATCAAACCTTACGACAGTTAGGATTATCTGAACATTTTCGATTCTCGGAGTGGAGATCCCACTCCTAGTTTCATCCTTCGGATCCTGGGGGTGGAGATCCCACCTCGAGTTTCCTTTCCTGCTGAAGATAGAATATAAAATTCTTCCTCTTCAGAATCAAATGACCAAACCTTACGACAGTTAGGGTCGTTTGAACTTTTCGATTCGATAATCAAACCTTACGACAGTTAGGATTATCCGAATCTTTTCGATTCTCGAAGTGGAAATCCCACTTCTAGTCTCCTTTTCCTCTGTCTTTGCTTTCAGAAAAGACAGGGATGAAGTCAACACTTAACCAGCGTTGCCGGGTAGTCTTTCCCGTGAGAAAGACGAAGTCTATGTATTCAAAATCATAGCACCTTTTCCTCTGTCTTTGCTTTCAGAAAAGACAGGGATGAAGTCAACGCTTGACCGGCGTTGCCGGGTAGTCTTTCCCGTGAGAAAGATGAAGCCTATGTATTCAATATCATAGCAGTAAGTCTAAGAGAAGCAATTTTCTTAGCACAACGTTACATGCGGAACGGATTTAGATAATTCGCATGCTAGCCCGAGTCAAACGGCAATCGGTAAAGGCAAGTCAAACCCGTTGAAGGCTGGGGGTTTGCCAAAAATCCCAAAGTCAGTGCCTAACACGCATTGCCGGTTAGTCCCTAACCGTAAAAAGGGACAAAAGCCCACATATTCCACATTGTGGCAGGTTGTTATTAATAACACCATAATCCGGGCTTCACACGCACGAGGAATTTTATCCCGAATCCTAAGGAGGGATAAGTCAGTGCCTAACACGCATTGCCGGTTAGTCCTTAACCGTAAAAAGAGACAAAAGCCCACATATTCCACATTATGGCAGGTTGTTATTAATAACACCATAATCCGGGCTTCACACGCACGGGGAATTTTATCCCGAATCCTAAGGAGGGATAAGTCAGTGCCTAACACGCATTGCCGGTTAGTCCTTAACCGTAAAAAGAGACAAAAGCCCACATATTCCACATTGTGGCAGGTTGTTATTAATAACACCATAATCCGGGCTTCACACGCACGGGGAATTTTATCCTGAATCCTAAGTAGGGATAAATCATCGCCTAATACGCGGTGCAAAGTGCCCTTTTTCCATATAAAAAAAATGAATGATGATAGAGTTACGAACTCAAAGTCATAGCATTAAGGGCTGGGGGTGCACCAAAACATCCTGTTAAAAGAAGCAAGTACAGAGTCTCTCATAAAGGATCAAGCCAAAAGCATACAACAGCAAGTCCGTCAACCCGAAGGCAACCGACGGCTAAGAATATGAGACTCTAAACCAGAGAGCCTGTCCATATAGCCCTGCTCGAACTCCGCCTGCAGGCTAGCTCGGACAGAATCTTCAGAACTGTTGAGAACCTCCGCGGCTTCGCGTTGCAGCTTCATCAACCCCTCCTGTGCTGATCCCAGCCTATCGAGTGTCCAGTCGCGAGAATGCTCCAATCCAACCAGGTCCTCAGTGATTATAGCGGCAGACTCCTCGACACGTGTTAAGGCTTCCTTCAGTCTAGCTATCTCTGCATGAGTGGAATCTAGGGAGCTGACTAACTCGGCTCTACTGGTGTCCTTCCTCGCCAGAGCGGCCATCAGCTGTCCGACAGTATGCTCACGTGATCGGAGCTCGCTGCCAACGGAAGATCTCAGTTCACGCCACTGCGTCAACCTATCCTCCACCTGAGAGGATGCAAAAGAGGAAGCTCCACCAGCCTTCAACTCCCTCAGCTCTGAGATCTCTGACTCCAGGATAGCGAATTCAGCAGTAAAAGAATCGGCCAGCTCCGGGTGTCCTTCCTCCCTCATCATCATCATGTGACGAGAGAAGGAACGCCTGAACTGATCGAAACAGCATCCCCTGTGAAGAAGCTTCTCGATCATGCCATTATAGAAGGTCGTAAAATATCCCAGGTCCATACGAAAAACGTCTCGGTCTGGATCGGTATCGACCAAAAGAGCGTGAACATGCTCATAAAGAGAAGATCGAGGTCCTGAAAGCAGCAATACAAGAAGCTAAAGGACTATCAAAAATAATCGGAAAACCCGAAGGAGGAGTTCGAGGCATACCTATACCGGCAGAAGTCCCCTCGGGTTGAGATCCGACAGAAGCCGAAGTCACGACAGGAGTGGTCATGGGGGGTGTATCAACCCTCGTGGGCAAGTCAGTCGTACTACTCGGTGGAGGTCGGAAAACGCCCGCAGCTGTAGCAGCATCAGGCACATCGCCTGGTCCTACAGTTAAGTTTTCTTATTAGCCAAAATGGAAATTTAGGCAAGTAAAGAAAAGCGGGATCGGATATATACCTGTGAATGAACCACTCCCAAAGAGTGGTCTCATAGGTATTTCCGAAGTCTGTTCGGCCAACATATCGGCCAGTAATCCAGCATCGGGCCTCGAAAAGCCGGGAACAGGAGCATGCTCTCGTACCCCGAAGCCCGCATCTGGAAAGGCTCCATCCTCAGCTAGTTCTTCTCTGGCAGCATCTGCAAGACAACCAGAGGGTTGGAAAGATGAACAAAAGAAAAAGCAAAGTACAAGATATCCTTGAATAGAGATATACCTGAGTATGGGATGGTGCGATCGACGCTGTTCGCCGGCTCCAGATCAATGTTCAGGTCAATACCTAGGGAGCCATCATGAAGAGCATCACACATTTCTTGCATAAAGCAATCCATGTGGTCGGATCCAGGAAATGCCGAAGCCGGGGGAAGCTCACCTTCTTCAAAGATCCCTGAAATCCAAAACATGATTATGAATCTCAAAGGTAAATCACCCCAAAGCAACAAAGATGCATTCAAAAGGTGTTATCTTCCTCACCACCGGCAATGTCGTTCAAGTCCGCTCCACACGGACGCCGATCCCTAGGTGGCTTGGGAACAGTCTTTTTCCTCTTCAAAGTACCAGCTCTACTGGGACCCACAGGTCGATCATGCGCAGGCTGACTACTCATAGTAGCTCGGTCATCAGGCCCTGAGCCCGTGAAGTGAGAAGCAAGTGGCTCATGATCACCAGAGGTCCTACCTGAAATGATGACATTCATAAATGCCAGCTGGATTCAAGAAAGGAAATCAAAGGGTATATGACAAACCTGCACCGAGTTCTCCTTGGTCGGTGTCTATATCCGCAAACTCCCCATCAGGAGTCTCGACCTCGTCATCCATAGGGAGAGACCCTGCATCATCTCTGCTGGAGAGGGAGGATTTACCACGCCTCTTCCTCTGCTTCCGAGCAATCTCAGCCTTACGAGCAGCCATCATGGCGGCCTGCACTGAGTGATCGGACTCCAACTCTGAAAGGCTCTTCACGCCTATGAACTCATAAGCACAAAGAAGCCACTTGCAGCTGAGGAAAGTGATCATCGGCTTACGCCTATAAGAGGGAAGAGCAAAGCGGGCCCCGGTGCAGCCCGCCATGGTCCACAACCACGCTCGCACGCCATCAACTAGTCCTCCCTCAACCCTCAAACCGCGGCTGGGGTTCCCGATATATAGCTGGTCATAGCCGAATTGACGAGCAAAGCGGCAAGGGAGGTAAGGCTCTATATGGCATCGGTTCTTCACCCGGAAGACAAGATACCCGACACGGATGTTAATCAACCAACGAAAACAACCGATGTCGAGAATGGTGCGGTTACTCCGGGGCTTCTCCTCATCAATCAACACGTCACCATATCGGCCCGAAAACTAAGGGAAGCACTTAAAGAACTCCCAGCCCTTGCGGACTTGAAGCTCCTGCTGAACGTCCTCGAATTTCTTCCCGAGCCATCTGCTCTTCTCCAACAGCTGCAGATATGGAACAGGAACATCAACAGCACTAGGCGCTGACATCAGTCCAGGACGGTGAAGAACGAGCCACGCCATCAGATATGCGTAGGGTAGCTCGACCTTAGGACAGATAAGCTCGGTAGATATCTCAGGACCCACCTGAGTAAAGCTACGGACCACGCTCCTAAGCCCGCAATGGATGCTGGCCACCATCGCCGGGAGCAAAGAAAGCTCTCTCCCATAAGCTAACTGAACCGCGGGAAAAAGCACCTCAAGAGGTAAGGCATCCGAAGACTGATGAGGAACAACACACTTCTTCAACCAGAGAGCAAGATATCCTGCCAACAGAGACCTAGGCTCTATGGACTTCTGCGCACGGCGGAGGAACGAGCGAAACTTGGTCCCCGCGGGGAAAGCTCCCTCAGCGCTGGCAAGGGTATAGGATTGGGCCCCGCTCTTCTCCACCAACTCGTTAACGGCAGTGACAGTCAAAATATCTAACTCGCGAACAAGGTCGCTAGAGCTACCCTCCAAGTTCTGGAACAGATAAGTGACGAACTGCTTCAAGCTAATCTTCCTCTTTGTCTTCGCCGGGGGGGGAAATCAGTGTCAATGAGGTATGATAATGACAAGTGAGGTCCCAGAGAGTGGCATACATATCGGGATCATCCTGCTTCAACCTCCACAACTGCTGGTTCGAGGGGAAATATTCCTGGTAAGGGTAATCTCCCATCGGGAGACCAGAAACCTGATGCATCTCGTGGAGAGCCAACCCCAACTCTCATTCACCAGTCAGGAAGGTGTTGCTATCAGGCATGTACGTCTCCAACAATGCCAAGAAATGGCGGCAGCTAACAGGGAGCCCGTACATGGTAGCCCGTATAGGCACATACAGGTCACTGCTCCTCAGAATCTCCTCCCAACGACCCAAGACATAACCGGTCATACGGGGCCACCACCCCTTGGGTAAAGAAGAAGCCCAACCATAGCATCGATACTCCGGGTGAGGAAGCCTTCTCCCAAGGAGAGCCAAGCGGTTCCTCACTGTAGGAGCAACTGTAAACATCTCATCTGGGGGTGCGGCGCCAAGACCCATGATCCCGGATCGTAGGCCACGAACAGGATGATATCCGCCGGAACCAGGGGTCTTTCCATGAGAAATGTACCCACACTGAACCCGCACAGCGTCATCAGTGAGCTTCCAAGACATCCGTCTCTCCACACCTTGCCCCTCCAGATGAGTAAAGGAGTAATGGCGAGGGATGGAAGGGATATACAGAAGGGCACTCTCCTCAAGAGTTAACCAATGCTCCTCTGGGAGAGTCAATATGTCGGGATCCTCCACATGATCCCCGAACAAGAAAGCCGGCTTCTTCAAAGCCTGGGTGGACATAGCATCCGCGGTAAAAGTAGCGTCGGTGAGGAGCTGGCGTAAACAGTGGCGCCCCCCATCCCGTATCAGGCGACTGGACTCGTCTGAACGATCCTCGTCAAACTGCGGGAACGGATCAACCGCTGGCCTAGCAAAAGCCGAAGAGAAGACCTCGCGGCTACAACCGGTGTTCGCATGAGCAGGGAAGCTACCACCAGGAAAATCGACTGCAATGGAGCAAAAGGGTCAAAACACTTATCTCATAAAAGCAAAATAAGGTTGTTCACGGGATAATTGGTGAAGACGATTTCGAGTGCCCTACACCGGGAGGACGGTATACGCCGTCACGTGAATCACGTGATAATGTATACCGACCTATAAGGTGTAAGGCAACACGAGATCGCCCCAATATACCCAAAGACTTGAATTGGCTAAGCAAAACAAGTCTGAAACCTTAACCCCCGCGGGAGGGGTATCGGTTCTTCCTTCATGACCCGCGAGAGGTCAATCCGGGATACAGAAAATCAAAATCCTCACCCCCGTAAAAAGAAGTCGCTGGGGATGATGTCGCAGGAGCCTCCTCCTCGCTATGCGGCGGACGAGAGTGACTCCCGGAAGGTCGAGATCGACGGGGAGACATCGCAAATCTGCAGTGAAGAGCAGTACATCAGGTACAATATATATACACGAAATATCGAAAAAGGGGAAATTAAGCACTTGGACTTGAAATCCTATAAACAAATAGGACTTTACAGTCAAAGTCTAATTAAACCTACGAATTTCGTGCACGCGGGACGATAATCGTCGTTTCGCGATAAATTTTGGTGAAATACCCAAAATACCCCCCGTGTCCAAGGCCAAATTCGGGTCAAAGGACATGCGTAGTCCGGGTCATGATCATCGCATTTGGTCATCTAGCACCCCGATACCCCCACAATTTTGGTTAAACTTTGCAAATAAGTCCTTTTGCAGAATTTAGCCAATTTTACATAAAAGCCCCTCCACAAACTTTTGGTTTTGCCTCCACATGCCTTTACCAAAAATTTGATCAAAAGTTTGGGGCTTAAACTCCATGGATCTCAGCCTCAAATTCGTGGCCCTTTTGCAAATAAGCCCCTCTAAAAACATTTATGGGCTGTTTTTGTAAATAAACCCCTCAACAACTTGTTGATTCTCTTGCACAAAGCACCCCTACAATCTTCCGTCAAATGAGCACAAACCAAAACCCCAAAATCTCAGTCCCATCATTGCATAAAAATCCCACGAATTTTGCAAATAAGCCCCTATAGTTTCGGTTTTACAATAAACCCCCCAAAGTTTCGGTTTTTTGCAATAAAACCCCCAAATGCTTGTTTCATCCATAAACCCCTATCTATTGAAAACATAAATATATAATCTTTGCAAGCAAATAAGGGGATCATGAAGAGAACTTACCAAATCAAAGGAGTTTTCCTTCGAGCTCGGAAGTGGAGGCCAAGACCCTCGTTCGGAAGAGGAGGAGATTTCGGCAAATGGGTACCCGTCAAAAATCCAAATCTTATGAGAAATTGAGGGGTTCTCAAGAGCAAATCAATGGAGGAAAGAGGAGAAGGAAGAAGATGAAAAAAAACCGGTTTTGGGGGGGAAGGTTCGGTTTTGGAAGAGGGGGACTTTTCCCTTTGAAATTCAAATGAAAAAAGAGGGGGGGGACCATGTACAAGTGTACAACAAGACAAAACACCACCAAAGAGGAGGGGGGGACCATGTACAACCAAGACACCCCGGGGTGTTTCGCCCGGGATTTGACCCCCTGGACAGTCTTTTGACCCCCCGAATCGTCTTTTAAATCCCCTGATGTTCATTCTCCTCGCCGGCAGTTGAAAATATGGGTGAACTTCACACATCAACCTTTCGACGGTTCAAAACCCCAGGGTAAACGCCGGTCAACGCGTAACCCTAGGTCAACGCCGGACAGCGCGTTGCGACAGAAGTCAACACGTAGCGACAAAAGTCAACACGTGACGACAAAAGTCAACCCAAGCGGTTTCGCAACCCTAAGGTGGACGCCGGTCAACGCGTAGCCTTAGGTCAACGTCATTCAGCGCGTTGCAACAAAAGGTCAACCCAAGCGGTTCCAAAACCCTAAGGCGGACGCCGGTCAACGCGTAGCCTTAGGTCAACGCCGGACAGCGCGTTGCGACGAAAGTCAACACGTGGCGACGAAAGTCAACACGTGACAACGAAGGTCAACCCAAGCGGTTCCAAAACCCTAAGGTGGACGCCGGTCAACGCGTAACCCTAGGTCAACGCCGGACAGCGCGTTGCGACGAAAGTCAACACGTGACGACGAAAGTCAACACGTGACAACGAAGGTCAACCCAAGTGGTTCCAAAACCCTAAGGTGGACGCCGGTCAACGCGTAGCCTTAGGTCAATGCCGGACAGCGCGTTGCGTCAAAAAGTCAACCGAAACCCTCAAGTCAACACGATGTGACGGGGATAGCAAGTTCAAAAGTCAACTCAATGACACGAGCCAAACTCAACTCATCAGCTGTAGACTCGAGACTCCGACGACGGCCAGGCGATAAACGCAGCGCCGGAACAACTTCGGTTATTCGACAAAGCACCGGATAAACCGAAGATCGAAAGAGCCGAGAGTTGAAGCGAACCACAGGTCCCTTAGGCCGACTGAAGGCTGGACCAATCATATCCAAAGTATTCCGGTCTCTTCTATAAAAGAAACGAGTCCGAAATACTTTGGAGGGGGTATCTGTAGGCATCGAAAATTGCCGATAGGTCCCCACTCACAGCTCGGTGTTAACGATCGACGATCGAACGACGCTACCCAGTTCACAAGAGCTCAAATGACGCCGGTGAGCGACTGAAGCAAACCGACGGATTACGTGAGCCGACAGAATGTCAGAATCACGAGAATACGGGTTGACCGAAAACCCCGCGATCACCGCAATTGGACCAACGCCCGCTGTGCCCCGATCACCCCACGGATAATCCAACCATCGGGGCCTACAGAGCTCGCCGTCACGATTCCAACGCATCCGAAATCACTCAAATCCGAGTTCGGACGAAAAGTCAACAGCGAGTCAACGGCGGGACAACGGCAGGACAACGGCAGGACCTCGGACTGCGTTGGGACACCCAAATGGGCCTCGGCAGGCCCGGGACACCCTAGGGGTGTCTCACATCAGCCCCCCCCCTCTCCTTTTGGCTATAAATAGCCCCCTTGGCCTCCTTTGTGAAGGGCTCTTGATTTGGCACTCAATTCAAGGCTGAATTATCTTAGCCAAGGATTATTCTGCAAAAGAGCGGCGAAGCCCTGCCGGAGTGAGGAGTCAGAGTCTGCAAGATAGCGGCGAAGCCCTGCCGGAGCAAGGAGTAAGGCGTTCTTCATCAGCACCCTTCATTCACCCCCTTCTGTGCCTTGGTGTTGCCCTTCGCAGGCGACACTGAGAAGAGCTATTATCTCGCGTTAGCCGAGATATACGCTTTAAACTTCTAAGATCTCACGCGGATCGACGAAGTTCTGTTTCTATATCCCTCCGCGGATAGACGAAACTCTGCCGGATTTTACCGGAAAGGATCTTAAAGAGTCGGCGGTCCACGGATATTGACGTCCCCGTCACAGGCCAACAACCCACGCAAGCGAGACCGTACCAAACCGGGATCTCGTGTTTATTTTCGTTAAAGTTGTAACCCTTTTGTTTTCATTTTTACCCTGTTGTAACGTTCAAAGTTGTAACAGATCTCGAAAAAGAGAACATCAATAAAAACAGCAACTTTTATCGGAAACACTGTAGTCTACTTTTGTTCTTGATTATTGCAGGGTTATGTGAAGCAGTTGACTACAACATTCTTCTAGATCATGAACTAGAAGGAAAACGTGATCTGTGGATGACTGAGTACGGATGAGTCTATAAAGATGAGTCTGAGAAAGCAAAAAAGATTAGAGATATTCTGAACGACGTCAAGTTCATAAATTTCACCAATGCGGGGGAGCATAATTACACTTTGGGCGTGAGCCAATTCAACGACCTCACAAGTGAAGAGTTCTTGGCTACTTACACGATAGATTATACTCAGGAGCCAGAGTTTGAGGAGTCACCGAGGTTAATCAAGTATGAGACAACTACGGAAACACTAGTGAATGCCTCCGTCCATAAACCTGCTGGCGTTGATTGGAGGCTGGAGGGTGTACTTACTGCCATCAAAGATCAAGGCAAATGTGGTAATAAAAATTGCTCATTTTCTATAGATCGAAGCATATTCAATTTAAAGTACATTGCATTACTATTATTATGCTTAAACACCATTCTAATTCCGAAAACTATAGGATTGTGCTAGGCATTTGCTGCGATAGGAGTAGTTGTAAGTTTTATTCATCTCACCGAAGTTCCACTCTATAGGGTATCGGAACAACAAGTACTATACTACAATTCTCATGGCCACGGTTGCCATAGAGGTACCCGTGAAGAAGCCTTCAGATACGCCGCATCCCACAATAGCCTCACACTCAAATCTTACTACGCATATAAAGGAGTGAAAGGTCAGATACGCCGCATCCCACAATAGCCTCACACTCAAATCTTACTATGTATATAAAGGAGTGAAAGGTCGTTGTGATGAAAGGAAGATAAACTGGGTTCAAACTTGTGGTATTAGTACTACATTAGGCTATACTGAGAGGTTGCTTATGCACATGATGTCAAGACAGCCTATCGTAAGCTTCAAAGCAGTTTCAAAGCAGTTTCAGTTTTATCAAAGAGGCATTTTCGATGGACCTTGTGGGACTGAACATGTTAAATTAGATAGTAATTGAATCATGTTTATTTAATGGGATACTCGGTAATTAACTTGTGACCATATCCAATCTCGTACACTATATGTTCTGCTCCTTCTCATGAATAAAATTATCGGTCTATTTTCTAACATGATATCAGAGGGCAGGTTATGAAATAGATCTTAACCTCAGCCCTCCATCTAAAAGTCAATATAATATCCACGACCAATGCAAACCCTAACCCTAATCTACTCCAAACCCTAAGCCTAATTTTACTGGTCCAGCAACACTACCAAGGCCTGTCGTTGCCACCGGCAACCCTGCCAGCCAGTGTCAGCGGCTCCTACCACCGCTCATTAGCCCTTCACCGCTGACCGGAGGGACAAGAT
Organism: Asparagus kiusianus; assembly: GCA_022839385.1. NCBI lineage: Eukaryota > Viridiplantae > Streptophyta > Magnoliopsida > Asparagales > Asparagaceae > Asparagus > Asparagus kiusianus. Next base: position 15,234 of record BQKN01056639.1, read on the forward strand.
TTACATTACTGCTGCAATTTTCTGTCTAGATTTGTGTTGTTGCTACTTTTTATTCCCAGATCTGCCAAAATCTACCAATGTGATTTTTTTATAGTGTTTTTTAGAAAAACATCATGCCAAGGTGTTTCTTTTTCAAAAGTGTTTTGAAAACACCATTGTTAGTTACTATTATATAGTGGCGGTGGCGGGTGGGTGGTCGGCGGCCGGCTGACGGGCGGCGGACAGGCGGGTGGCGGGCCGGAGGGCGGTGGCGGCCGGGCAATGGTGGCGGTGGGCAGTCGCGGGCGGCGGTGGCCGGGTGGCGGGCTGCGACGGCGGCCGGCTAACGGGCAACGACGGCGGTCGGTGGGCGGTCGCCGGCGGCGACTAGCTGACGGGTGACGGCCGGTGGGCGGTCGCGGGCGGTGGCGGGCGGCGGGCGGCCGCGAGCGAGCGGGCGACGGCGACGGGCGAGAGTGCAGTGACGAGCAGGCGGGCTGGCCGGCGACGGCGCGGGAGGCGGGCAGGCGGCGACGGGCCGACGGGCGAGCGAGCGGCAGAGGCGAGTGGCGGCCGGGCGGCAGGTGGCGGCCACCCGCCGGCGGCGACGTGGT
>BQKN01056640.1:0-14273 GCA_022839385.1 Asparagus kiusianus
TATATATATATATATATATATATAAACCAAAATTTGTTTTGTATATATATATAACTACATATATATATATATACAAAGAAACCAATAAAATATGTGTGTGTATATGATTGAGCTTAAAGTACTTAACACACATAATATAAACTTCTAAACTAGATTACCCAAGCTATAGGTCTTCAATAAGCTCAACTTGGTACACTTGCAGATGAAGCTTGAACTTGGATCTTCAACTTGAATTGCGTAGCTTCATACCATAATTCTGCCAACCTCCATTGGATATGATCGTGAATGCTCGATTCTATCCATCCTCCAACATGTTGTTTCTCTGATAAACATAAACACTAGACAAACAACATTAGTGGTAAATTATTTATTAAACATCATCGAAAAAAGAGGCCAACAGAGACCTCTCTTGTCAGCCTCTTATTGTTATATACAGTGAGGCTGCTGCATCGGGCATTGCTTAGCTCCTCTCTCAGCCTTCTCACTTGTGTCGACAGAGAAGCCACTTTTACAAATAGACAAGTTATCTCTAGTCGGTCGGCAACACTCTGATCTTTATATTTCTTCTCATCGTCACGACATAATTTTTGATTCACTATCACAGTCCTCTTCCAATAATTCAGCTGTTGAGGCAATTCCATTTGATCAATTGCCTCATTGTGCTGCTCGACCACTTCATCAATATTATGTGGCATAGTTTATACAATAGACAGATAGAGTATTATTTTAAAAAATAATTAAAAAACCAAGAGACAACATTAAAAACAAATTTATATAATTCACAATTACTACAATATTGACTCATCCTTCAAGAATGTTATCATCTTCTGATCCCCTTTTTCTTTTTGGTTTTGGGAATAGGATGTCTTTTGCTACATACCTTACCAATGTCTCTAGCACCCGGTCCCTATTCTTCTCCCCCCTCTCTTTCTTCTTCTCTTCTTCTTTCTTCAACTCTTTCTCCTTCTCCTGCTCCTTCCCCCATAAACCTCTACCTGGTTCTTTAATAAAATTCTCAAGACTATGAACTTGGTCCTGAAACTATGAAAACTTTATAGTAACTTGCTTAGCTTTAGCTACAACTGTGGCCAATATCATGGATTCCCCAACTTCTCCCAGTTTCACCCAATTTGTTAGGGGAGGCCGTGACATACTTCCTAATACTGGTTTCTTGATGCTAGTAAGTTCATAGTACCACAACTGCACATGAGAGAAATAAAATATGAACAACCACTCTATAACATTAATAACAAATATGTAACCATAATAACAAAATCGTAACTTTAACAACCAAATTGTAACCTTAACGATAAATACATAACCATAACAATAAAAACGTAACCTTAACAAACAAACTTTAACCTTAACAATAAATATGTAACATTAATAGCAAGCCTGTAATGTTAACAACCAATCAACAATCATAACAACAAGCTCGTAACCTTAACAACCAATCTGTAAGCTTAACAACCAAATTGTATACATTACAACTAATCTCTAACCCTAACAACTAACAACTGTACTTAAGAACTAATCTCTGACCTTCACAATCAAGAATGCATAAAATTTACTCATTGCTCTAAACAATAAAAAGTAGGAATACTTACACAAACAAGCTGAGTACATCTCTGTAGATATACAATCTTCTTTCCTGCTTAAGGACCCTTCAATGCCTTTTCAATTGCATCAATTGTCTCACTGAAAATATAGATCCCCAAGCAGTATTATTTGCTTATTCGATGTTGTCAACACACTTAAACAAATGCCTTGTTATGTCAGGAACACCACTTGGACAACAGATCATGTTCAGTTGATAGAGGATTTGTAGCAGGACAAAGTCCTTTACATCTTGACGGTTAGTTGATTGTACAAGCTTTGTGAGTAGATCCTCAACATGGTGTTTTGTGGGTGCTAGAGGAGGAGCCTTACAGCTATCACCCTTAGGTTTGGTAAAAAATCTCGGCCAAATTCGATTTTTCCTATCTCGATTGGGGCCAACAAAATTTCCCTCATTGGAGAATTATGTATGGCTCATTACCCAATCAAGATTGAATGAGTACTCGATGTCTTCTCTAGTTTTTATATCAGTGAAGACAAATTTTATCTTATTCTCATCCCACTGTCTCAGCACGTGCTCGAAAGTGGGAAAATCAAGACTAGGAGGCCCAAAATGAGTATAGTGTTTGAATACACTATCTTCATAGGCCTCTCAATACCTTTGCCGCTATGCTACACTAAAGAATGCATAAATTCATAATAAGAAGTAAATCTAGAAGTAGGTCGCAACTGTGATAGGGACTTTACCTTTTGTCTACAAAGTAAAACCACAAGACATAATTAGTTTGAAAATAATCTATAACCATAACAATTATGCTGTAAACTTGACAAAGAAACTATAATCTTAACAACAAATCCATAAGCTTAACAATCGTTCAATAACCTCAATAACCAATCAATAACCTTAAAAATAAAAGCATTACCCTAACAACTAATAGGTCACAAGTTAACAATAACATTCACAACTAACAGCCACAAGTCAACAGTAACCTCCACAACTAACAGCCACCCGTCAATAGTAACCTTCACAACTAACAGCAAAACGTCAACAGTAACCTTCACAACAGATTCATAACCTTAACAACTAATATTTAACCTTAACAACTAACATGCCACATGTTAACAATAAACTTAACAACTAACAGTAACCTTTATAACAGATCTGTAACCTTAACAACTAACGCATAACTTTAACAATTTATGAATATTCTTGACAATTACAAGCTAACATTCACAACTTAATTGTAACCTTCACAATTAACACAACATGCAACATCATAAACAACTAAATTATGCGGTAAAAAATCTTTTCTTTTGGGTTGTCGTATGTGTCTCTTCTGTTTCTCTCCTATTCGTTCCTCTCTTTAGAACCTGGAGTGCTCTAGAGGCGTCATCGGTGCCGGTGCTTCCCTCTAGATCTATGTGCTGAACTGGGCTTTTGGGTTGAGCTGGACTTGTGGGAGGAGGGTGACTATCTACGATGTTCTCTAGAACATCAGCAATTGATGTGTCAGCTTCAGCCCACTCTTCTGTGCTCGAATGTCTTTTTGCGATGACGTATCGTGACACGTCGTCATCTTTGCTGAACTCAGCAGGGACGATTGCTTTAGGAGTTGACTTGTTGGCCATTTTCTCGATTAAGGTGTAGGATTTCGCTCTAAGGTGGGTTGATTTAGGGTTAGGGTTTTGAAATCGGGATGACCAGTTCGCTTGGACAGAAGAGAGATGAGCTGACACGATCGACAAGGAGTAGTATTGAGAAGTGGGAGGCGGTTATATCAAAGGGCATTTTGGGAAATTTTAAACATTGGGTCACGTGAGAACAGGTTTTGAGGGCTAAAGGAATACAAAAAATTCTTTTAGGGGCTTTGGGATCGTTGAAAATGTCTTTGGTGGGGTGGTGGGGGGTGGGGGGGTGGGAGGTGGGGGGGGGGGGTGGGAGGGATACTTGTTACGGTTTTGGGGCTAGAAGCAATTTTTCGTTATTTTTAACAAAGTGTTATCCAACATATATTGAGTAGACCGATCCAAGTGAAACTAATTCGGTTCAGTTTCAAAAAAAAGTTCGGTTTAATTTTGTCAAATTTAGTCAAAATTGAGCAAACCGATCGCTTATCCACCCTCGCTTTAGACACAATTCTGAGTTCTTCCAAGTTTGTCTCAGTTTCTTAGATAGTAACATTAATGCTAAACTTGGCTATAAATACTTGATTATTATGCATACCTGGATATAAAATTTCTTACTGGAGGATAAGTATGCATCAGCAGATTGGCTAAATTTCAACAAAATATTTGTATACAACTATCTGCAATGAATTCCTCCAATACAAGAGAGAGTTGCAAATAGTATGGTACCAGCATGCCCAACCTTTCTAAGTGTGTATTTGGAGCATGCCCAACCTTTCTAAGCCTGTATTTGGCAATCATCAAATAATTAGGCCAGGTTCACTCTTGACCCAAATTTATTCTAAACCAGTATAGTATTAGACCAGAAGGATGGTGGTCCAACACTAAACTCGTTTAATAGTCTCTTTTTGGCCTAAAAAAACTAGGCTAGATCTGGTCCATATTTTACCAATCAAAAGCAAACCCAAAATTGAGCTAAGTTTAGTCCTGACTAACTTTTAAGAGTTTGCCAAACACACCCTAAAGAAAGTCGAGATAATAATGATGGTTGTGAGCATAAAGGGCAATAATTTTCATCTGAACCACTATAAAGTTCCTCGGCACAAACTGGTAACTGTTCCAAGAAATAAAAACAGAATAAGCAAAAAAAGCAATTTCTTCAGTAGCTAAAGATCATTGTATGCTACACTACCAGTATGTTGGTAAAAGCATTCAGAAAATTCATGCAAGTATACCATCATAATAAGAGATGGTTGATCCAAAATCTCATATACACCCATACTCCAGAAACTAGAAAGATTTAAGATTACAGTGGCAACAAAATAGCCAGTTCTAAATTTGAAACCATAATTGACTATGTTTCCCGCCTAGACCTCCGAGGACGAGTAGCTAAAGCATCCTTTTTCTCATTCTCCTCTCTGTTAGCACTGGTTTCTGCTGTTGCGTCTGTTTCAAAAGCAGTTTCTGTGCTCTTGGTTTCTGAAGTTGGTTTTGTTGATGCCTGTATGAGGAGAATATTTACAAATGTTGAAGTCTAATAATAAGTTGTTAAATATCATACAAATTGTATGGGGGGTATCATAAGAGAGTGAATAACTTACCACATGCTTCTTCCCCGCAAAGAGCATCCTAAGGAAGACGGTAAGAATGACAACCGCGATGGATGCAAGGACACCGATGGTCAAGATGGGGCTGTTTCTCTCCCTTCTCAATGAGATCCTGCAAACAGGAGTTAAAATTTCAGATACCAACACTTCTAGAATGGTGCTTAAGAGAAACTACGGCAACAGACGAGCAAGTCTCTAGTTTTCGAGTCTTCATTATATTGTACTTATCCAATGGTAGCCATTAAAGAAAACAAAAATGGGAAAGAAAATAAATTTCACTGCAGAAAAATGAGTGTATATTTTTTCTTTCCCCTTTCTCTCCGCTGCCCTAGTAAAAACGAGGGAGAGCGACAGAAACGTTCACCCGACGTTGACCCCGATCTCTCCTTGTCGCCTTGCTCATCGCCTCCAGAGATCCTCGTCGCCTCATCGTTCTCTTCTCTTCTCTCTCTTGCTCGTCGCCTCATCGTTCTCTCTCTCTCTCTCTCTCTCTCTCTCTCTCTCTCTTGCTCGTCGCCTCATCGTTCTCTTCTCTCTCTCTCTCTCGATCAAACCCTAGTTCGACGCCGACCAAACTAGGGTTTCTCCAATCGAGTTCTCGTCAGCTTGAGATCGCGAACGTTCCCTCGCTCTTCTATGGATTGTTCATCGCCGATCGCGTAACATGGGGTAAGATCCGAAGGTGAGCTTCGATTCGAGCTTGTAATTTATTTTTGATATGGATTTTGTTCTGTGGATGCTTGGTTGGAGTTAATTTGAAGCGATGAGTCGTTTGATGTTATTTTTAATTTATTTACAGTAACACAGTACGATTCATTATCTGAATTGATGTTTTCATTTGGTTTACTCGCAATTAGGTTGCCTTTGGTGATATCTTTGATCTTCTCAGAACCGCTCCAAATTCAACTGCAGGTTTCTCTTGGATCTCTCTGTCAACATGAATCCAAATTCATCCGAGGTAAATTTTGCTCATATTTTTTTGTTGGTTTTGAAGTTTAATTTGTTGGTGATATCTTTGCTCATATTTTTGGAAATGAGTAAACAAAAATGGGCTTGTGTGTGTTTATAAGCTGCCATCTGAAATTTGTAAATGGGATTTTGAGAATCCTGCAATCTTATGGGGTGAGTTTTTAGTCATGCCAAATCTGGTGGAATTGATTTATAGGAAACATTGTGCGGTCAACCCTTTGCTTAATAATTTTTTATTTATGGTTTCTTCAACAAATTGATCCTATTGACACATAATTAGTAGGGTGAAAACAGGGTTGAAAATGGGCTCCCCTTTTGTTAGCGACCAGGTCCTTGCTCACCCGAATACTAAGACTCTTGATTCTATTAATTTCTTTTAAGAAAATCTGGATGTACAAATTGAGATTATCTATTTCATGTGCGCGCACTAGGGAGGTTTCTGTAATAGCTCATATCTAACACACACTGAAGTCGTAATTATTTTCGATTTGTTTCTTTGTTGTTAATGAAAGTTCCAGTTGTTACGCAGCTAATTATAATCACATTTTTCAGATATGCCAAACTATCAGAATCGTGAAATTGGATTTCACTGTTCGTATTAATCAAATATTTTTGGCTATTCCCTCTGAATGTTGGCTACTTTTCTTGCAGTGCATCATGACTTATTTGCTTTGGTAGTTCGATTACAGTAATTTTCTGTACTTGTGTTTTTTCTTTATATTCGATTTACTCTCTGTTAAGATTTCTTGAGCGGTGTTTCTTCCATTTGTTCCTTTTCATTTTCAGATGTTTGTATCCAGAATGATTGATTTCTATTGTACATTCTCATATAGTGTGAGTTTACACTTTTGGGTATTCAAGTTTCTATCCATGTTTATGCAGACTAATCTATAGCCACAAAAGCTTATGGTCTATTCTCATATATTTAATCTGTAGCCACAGAAGCTTATGACTAGGACTCATAATCGCCTACTTAACAATTTGATTACCCATACTCTATTAGTTTAGTTAGATTAACAATATGGACATATCAGCTATAAATGGTTAGTCGAAGGTTTCAGTTTAATATTTTCATGATTGTTGGTTATGATTGTGACGTGCTTACTATAGAAAGTGTTTGAATTTGTAGACAAAAGAAGATGAATAGGCTATACAAAGAAAAAAGATAAAATGTTCAGCAGAGATTGTGGCTGCATAGTAGCATATGCAGGTGCTATTATGGCAACTAATATCTACCAAGTGGAGTATATAGATAGATCAATCTTATAGCTCAAAAAGATGAACATAGGAACTTACTTATGGAGTGACTAACTCAACAAAGTGATAGAGATTGTCGTGAACAACTACGCATGGGAGTTAATGCTTTTGCTAGATTGTGTCAGTTGCTGAGGGAGACGAGACGTCTTTATGATAATAGACGCAGTTCTGCAGAGGAACAAGTTGCTAAGTTCCTTCAAATTCTTTCTCATAACTGGAAGAATCGAGCATTAAATTTCTATTTTATGCGTTCGGGTGAGGGTTAGCCGCCACTTTCACTTTCACAAAGTATTAGAAGCATTACTATCGCTTGAGGATCAATTTATTAAACAACCAGATGGCTTCGAAGTTCCACAAGAAATTCAGATAAATCATAGATTCTGGCCCTATTTCAAGGTAAAATATAAAGATTTTGTAATAAATATTACATCATAATAATAATAGTCAAGTTGCTAATCACTTTGTTAATCTATTATAATAATATAGAATTGTATTGGTGCAATTGATGGATCTCATTTTCGAGTGAAAGTGGCAAAAAAAGATACAAGAAGGTATCGAGGCCGAAAAGAATTTCCAACTCAAAATGTGCTTGCCGCTTACACCTTTGACTTGAGATTCACATATGTTCTAGCTGGTTGGGAAGGGTCTGCTTCAGATTCGCTAGTGTTGAATAATGCATTAATACGACAAGACAAAATATTTGTTCCTCAAGGTGAGAACTCTTAGGTCCAATCATTTTCAAGATCAGATTAAGACCTTGTTTATATAAACACATTTTAACCGTTAAATTTTGTTCAATTTTAGGAAAATATTATTTACTTGATGGTGGTTTTATGCTGAGGCCGGGATTCCTTACACCATTTAGGAGCACACGTTATCACCTCAAGGAATATTCAACAAGACAACCTGAAAATCCTCATGAAGTGTATAACCATCGTCACTCTTCACTGCGAAATGCAATTGAGCGTGCTTTTGGAGTCTTGAAGAAGCGGTTTCCAATATTGGGTAGTGGAACAGAACCTCATTACCCAATTTAAACACAAAAAGATATCATTTATGCATATACTATCCTACATAATTTTCTAATGGGTGTTGATCCTGACGAGGGGCTTCTTGAACAAGTTGATCAGGAAGTTTTGAACCAGATGATAGATGTTGAAGAAGCTCCTGTAAATGATAATGAAGAGTATAGATGAGGAGAGATTCTAAGGCAACAAATAATCGATGATATGTGGAGAGATTATTAGAAATATTTTCATTCTTCAAATAATAAGTAAATGTGGTTTATTTGCTCTTTGTGTACCTGTGAAAACCCCGTCTGATTTTCAGAGTATTTTCTAAAGTCTTCTATTCTTTTTTTTTTTGTATAAAGTAATGACTTAAAAGAATCCATATTCAGGTGAATTTCCAAACAAGCTTTATTGTCAATTTCTAGGAAAGAATGTCCAAACAAGCTTTATTGTCTCTCTGTAAATAGGAGATCGACTTGCATACCCAAGGTTAGTAGCTTTGGCTACAGCTCAGGCTTTGATGGTAATCAGTCACTTGGTCTTCCCTATGGCGTGGCCTGGGAACAATGTACAATGGTATGCAGCTGCTTGGGCTTGGATATGGTGATCACTAGTCAATTTCGCATACGAATACAAAACATTGTACAATGGTATGCAGCCGCTTGGGCTTGGGGTTTCGTTTTTTCGGTGATCCTTTTTTTAATTATTAGATGCTGTTGTTTCCTCTTAATTAGCTCGTTTGTTTGTTCTACATGTTTAATGTTTTTTAGGAGTATTTGGTACCTTGTTGTTTGATACTAATCTTTTAAGTAATATTACATATTAACAAGCAGACCGCTCAGATGGAATCACAACATGGAAGTCAATCAAGTTCAAAGAAAAATATTGTATGGACAGAGAAGATGGATATTTTCTTAACTGAAACATTGAGAGAACAAGTGCACAAAGGGCAAAAGCCTGATAGAAGTTTCTCATATCATGCTTATCAAGCAACATGTGCAGAGTTATATGCTAAATGTGGAATAAAGGTTGAAGTGGATCATATTAAAAACCGATTGAAGACACTTAAAAAAGATATGGGCGTATTTCAAGACATGCAGAATTCTTCTAGTGGATTTGTATTTAATCGAGTGATAAGGATGATGGATGCAGAGCCAAAAGTTTGGGAAGATTACATAAAGATACGTTGAATAATTAGTCATTTATTAATTTTGTCTAAATTGTTTAGACTTTGAAAACTTGCAAATCATTGAAGTATTCTAAATTGATTACTACATAGAAACCATGTTTGGGTAACAGAGGTTTGTTGTCGCATTGAGCGACCCATGTTTGGGTAACGGAGGCGGATGCAGAGGCGGATGTGTTGGTTGGTGTTGTGAGCTATGGTGATATATTGCATGCGGTGACAAAGCATCCATCAGCTCCTTGATTTGGTGTAGTAAAGACTGGAGGTTATGGTTTATTAGTGAATAAGTAGCATGCAAAGGTTTGTTCCTGGAGTTTGCGCCCATAGTGTTAAATCTAAAACTCGGTAGCCTCTAATGTACATTGGAATAGAGTTGTAAGTCAGCTATGAATTTTGCAATAGGATATTGGATAATCAATAAGCAGTTGTATCCTGGGTTCATCTGTGTGCGCTCTTATTTCATTATTGCACAAATGACAATTATTGATACTGACTTTTAGCATGATATCCTCAAATGTATCACTGAAGAGAGTTGTAAGTTCTTGCCATGAATTCTGCGGAAGGTTCTATGTAGTAATCAATATGCATTTGATTCCTGGTTTCATGTACGTGTGCCATGAATTTTGTCTAAATTGTTGCTATTTTAGTTTGGCAGGATTCCTCCAACTTAGTATTCTTTTCATGAATATCTTTAGAATTTGAATACATATATAAATATAAATGTTTTAGTTTGACTATTTTGTGTTTTCTTTATCTATTAATAGACACATCCTGGAGCAAAACAATTACGTTACAAACCTGTACCGTGTTTTGAAAACTTGCAAATCATTTATGGGAAAAACAGGGTTGTTGGTTTATCTTCTGAAACTATCAAAGAAAGACGTGCTCGCATGGAAAATGAAAGAGATGAATCAAGTTCTATCAATATAAATCAAGATGATAGAGAAGTTGTTCAAGAGAATGATGTAGAATGCATCGGCCCTTCAAAAGGTAAAGAACAAGATCCCAAAACCCGTTCTGCAACGGGAACATCTTCAAAGGTGATATATAAAAGAAAGCATAGTGCCACTAACAACTTGGGTGAAGAGCTTGATGGCTAAAAAACGGAATGGAGTCAATTGCTTCTGCAATTTGGAAGACCGGTCCTCGTTTTTACACAGAAGGAGAGATATTTGAGGAGCTTTCAAAAGTTGAATGGCTCAATGAGGACAAACAACTTGTAGCCTATGATTATCTTACTGAGGATGCGGCTCGAGGAAGAAACTTTATTGGGTTACCAATTCAGCGGAGGAAAAGGTGGTTGAAGATTAAGCTTGGATGATCATCACACAATCTTGGTATCGGTACTATGAGGTAATTTTGCAATGAAACATTCCTTTGCCTAATATAAAAGTAAACTGGTAATTGCCTAATATAAAAGTAAACTGGTAATTGCTCAGTATTGTGCGTGTGCAGTTACTGATGAACAGTAGCTCATTTGTTTGCTCAATGCAAAAGAGTTACTGAAAAATTGTTTATCACTATCATTTTTCTTCTTTGGTTTAGCTAACATATAGTAGTTATATTCTGCATACACTTTGCTAATTTTCTTTTGTTGTGTTATGTTGTGTTCTTTTTAGATCTATTACTTACACTATGCTGCTGTATTATTTGCCTGGAGCAGCTATGGTTCGGTTTTGTGATATATCCTTCTGCTACTGTGTTGTTTATGCTTAGACCTCGAAGTCTGGTGTTGATATTTGCTTAGATGATTGAATTGTTGGCTAACTTATATACTGCTGAGAATGTGAATTCACACAAATATTTTGTTTACTTCTAAGTTATAACTATATTGGAGCTTATGTTGGTCTATAGGCAAAAGTGTAGAAAACTTTCTTCATTGTGATAGAGAGTTATGTTGGTTTACTTCTAAGTTATAACTATATTGGAGCTCACATCTTCGTTTATGTCTTACTTTTTACAGTGTTAGATATAATTTGTAGCAAATTCTAAGTTATAACTATATTGGACCTTTATATTCTACTTATTTGATTTTTTTTTTTTGAATTAATTGCATGGGATTGTTCGCGGGAAAATTTGTTGCTTTCTTCATTACTGATTTCATTGTACACTCTTGTAATAGTTTATCGATCACAAAGATCCGGTCTTTTTATAAGATCCGGTTACAACGAAAATCAAATAAAAAGAAATGAAAAATTACAACTTTGTTTCCTTGTTTGTCGAACAAATCACGAGCTCCTGTTTTGCGGTCACTCGCTTGCGTGGGTTGTTTGCCTGCGCCGGGGTTTATCCGTGGACCACCGCGAGATCTAAATCCGGTCGGATCTACGCAGTATAACGGGTACTATTTCACCAAGGAAATAATAGCCGGGAGGGATTGTTTCACCAAGGAAACAACCGCTCGAATCTCGGGATCAAAGAACCAAGCTTTGATCCGGAGTGTACCTACGTAGATCTGAGATCTGAGATCCGGTTCCTCTCGAACACCTGCCTTATTTGACGTTGATGATCGCCGAGCACCAGATCTGGATGAGCAAGTCTTCAAAGTCTTAAAGTTCTGATCTTTTTTAGATCTGAGTCTCCAATTCAGCAGGGCTTCGCCTCCTCCAAAATCCCACCTTTGAAAATGAAACACCCCTTCCTCTATTTATAGCCTCTCTTCACTGTGCCCGTGTGCACAAGAGGGGGGGAGGGGAAAGAACCGGCCACCTTGGGGTGGCTCGGCTCATGCCGAGCCACCCTGGGGTGGCTCGGCCACCGAGCCACCTTAGGGTGGCTCGGCTTGGGCCGAGCCACCTTGGGGTGGCTCGGTTTTGGCCGAGTCCCCCCGGGCGTTTGGATTCCGTCGTTTCCCGTTGTTTCCGGTTCTCTGTTGTTCGGACTTGATTTGGTTGTGTGGTTGATCTATCCGGACTTGATTTGACAGTCTGGATCTTGATTTGACAGTAAGTCCACCTCGGTGTTTGAGTTCGAATCCGTTCTATGGTTGGACGACTCATTGACTCCCCGAACCGTTGGATTGATTCCGCACGCGAATGCATTCTGTTGATCGCGTGCAATTTGTTGATCTCGTCGCCTCGTCACTCGATGGTTCGTTGATTCGTCGAATCACCGTGTCGAGCTGTGCTGAGGGACCTATAGGCAATTTTATACGCCTACAGATACCCCCTCCAAAGTATTTCAGTCTCGTTCTTTTATAGAAGAGTCTGGAATACTTTGGATGTGATTGTCCCAACCTTCAGTCGGCGTAGCGGGACTTTGGAATGGCTTCTGTTCTTGATTCCTTCAATTCCTTCAGGCTATTCGGTGCTTTGTCGAACGTCTGTAAGGATTCCGGTGCTGCATTTATTGTCTGACCGTTGTCAAAATTTTGAACTTTGAAGTCGATTTTTTTGATTTCTTGACTTTTTTAGCTCGAGTTGATTGATTCAACATAGAACTGATCATCGATTGACGGCGTCGTCCGGCGTTTGAGCTTCATTACGACGCGTTGTCCGGCATCCAAGCTTCATTGCGACGTATTGTTCGACGTCTGACACAGTTTATACTCGTACGTCTACTGGAGTATACACAGTTTAAGCTCTTAAGGTATTGGAGCGTGGCAGATACTTGAGTCACGAGACCAATTCATAAAATTGATGCGTTAATGACTCGTATTTATAGAATTTTTGGCAAATTCTCAGCCATCAACGGGTTTGATGTGCCTTTACCGACTACCGTTTGAGTCGGGCTAGCATGCGGATTGTTTAAATCCGTTCCGCATGTGATGTTGTGCTAAAAGAGTTAACCCTTTTAGTGCTACGATATTGAATACGTAGACTTCGTCTTTCTCCTGTGAAAAGACTAAACAGCAACGTGTATGAGACATTGTCTTAGGATTTTTGGCAAATCCTCAGCCTTTAACGGATTTGATTAGCCTTTACCGACTACCGTTTGAGTCGGGCTAGCATGCGGATTGTTTTAGTCCGTTCCGCATGTGACGTTGTGCTAAAGGAATGAACTCCCTTAGACTTTGTGCTACAACTTCGAATATGTAGACTTCGCCATTGTTGTGGGAATAGGCTACCCAACAACGTGTATTAGACGTTGGCTTATCCCTACTTAGGCTTCGGGATAAAATTCCCCAGGTTTAGACCCTGGTGCCTTTTTCAATCGGCGAAAGACTAAACCGACGACGCGTGTTAGGCGTCGGCATATCCTTTCTTAGGATTCAGGATAAAATCCCACATGCGTGTGAGGCATGGATTTTGGTGTTATTAATAACAACCTGCCACAATATTGAATATGCGGACGGGTGTTCTTTTTAACGGTCAAGAACTAACCGACAGCGCGTGTTAGGCGCAGACTTATCCTTACTTAGGTTTCAGGATAAAATACCCCAGAATCAAGATCTGGTGTCTTTTTCAATCGGTGAAAGACTAAACCGGCAGCGCGTGTTAGGCGCAGACTTATCCCTGCTTAGGATTCGGGATAAACTTCCTAGAATGAATCCAAAATTCTTGGAAAATGATTGGTGTGGGAAGGAAGAATTTTATATTCTATTCCCTAAACAAAGAAGGAAAGGAAACTCGAGGTGGGATCTCCACCCCCAGAATCCGGAAAGGTGAAACTGAGAGTGGGATCTCCACTCCGAGAATCGAAAAGATTCGGATAACCCTAACTGTCGGAAGGTTTGATTACCGAGCTAAAGATAGATTTCTCGTTTATCGAGAGTGAATTACGGTTTTGGTCCTAACTGTAGGAAGGTTTGACCAAGCGAGAGTTTGAAATGACCCTAACTGTAGGAAGGTTTGATCACTCGATTTGAAAGCGGACCTCTCGTTCATTGGAGGAATCGAGAGGGGATTTTGATTTTGGTCCTAACTGTAGGAAGGTTTGACCAAGTGGGGAATTTAAAACAATCCTAACTGTAGGAAGGTTTGATCGCTCGATTTGTGGACCTCTCGTTCATTAAAGGAATCGAGAGGGGATTTTGGTTTTGGCCCTAACTGTAGGAAAGTTTGACCAAGTAGGAGGTTTGAGACGATCCTAACTGTAGGAAGGTTTGATCGCTCAATTTGA
>BQKN01056640.1:35232-67404 GCA_022839385.1 Asparagus kiusianus
GCACAAAAAAAAACTCTTGAATTCAAAGTGATTCTATCTTATAAAGCCTAAGTTGACCGAGTAATTAAGCCCAAGGAGTATTTTCATACTTAATGACCTAAACCTAATTGGGTTAGGATTCATTAGCCTAAAACTCGTAAATGATAACTTATAAAGCTCGATAAAGTAGAAAAAAATTACCAAAGAATAAAGAGTGAAAAATATATATACTATAGTCCTAAAAATGATTTTTGATCAAGAGATTTGAAAATTATTTAAAACAAAAGCCCATGAATTAATGAAGAATACAAGTAAAAGCCCAAAAAGCAAAAGCCAAAGCCAATGGAAGAAAAAGAATTCGGCCAAAAAGAGAGAAGTATGGCTATCGATGGGAGCATCGATGCCAGCATCGATGCCGCCATTAATGCTGACCGTTTTGTTACAATCCTATGGCTGAAAATAGAGGGTTGTGGATAAGAATTCAATCCAAGGGCTCTAATTCACCGATGTTTGCTATAAATAGGATAGAGAGTGAGGGTTAAGGTGGTGAAAAATTTTATAACTCCATTTAGAGAGGAGAGTTACTCTTAATTGAGAAGACCTTCTAAATTTATAACTTTTGTTACAATTAATAAAAGAATTTTTTACCTCTTAATATTTTCTTCTCTTTATTTGATGATGATGATGAAAATGAAGATCAATGTGAAGGCTTAATTTTATTTTCTCTTTTATTTCTTTATAGTAATTTCTTTTCTTATTGCTTATTAGTTTAGATATATATTCATGTCTTGTAGGGTAGATTTATTTTCTTGCCTCTATTTTATTTTACACTTTTAATTTGTAGAGTAGATTTATTTTTATTTATATTCTTTTGCATTTTCGTTAGATTATTTCTTGTTCATAGTGTAATTTTCTTTGTTCTCATTTTTCATCTTTGTATTTAGTTCTTATTCTTTTTATTTCATTTCTTGTTTTTGATTCTTAAGATGTGGAACTAATTCTTATAGGAATATTAGAATTATATGAATCTAGCCTAATTTTCTTTATATTATGTGAATTCTTCTCTTGCACTTAAAATAATCATGTATATGATAATCAACTAGAGAACTAATTGGTAGAAGAAGAATTTGATAATCTATGCTTATCTTGAGTGGTTTGATAGGTTATACTTATGAAATCTAGAATTACTATATAGTTGTTGTTCTTTTCATGAATATTATTTTTTTCTTAGATGATAATATGATAGGTTATACTTTCCTTAAATAGTTTGATAGTCTATTATTAATAAATCTAAGGTAAAATATGATAAAAAAGAATGGTTCATAATTTATAATTGAAATTAGCTAGTAGATTGAGTTCTAGATTCCTCACATCTTTAATTGAATCATCCATCTTTACTTTCTTAAATTTTCTTTTTATTCTTGATTTTTTATTTTCTTTCCTCTTATTTTCTTTGATTCCTTTCTCTCATCTGAATTTTATTTTATTGTTTTGCATATATTCATAACACTCATCATATCTCTCCACAATCATACTCAATCATAACCCTATTTGTCACGCACACAACATAGGAAGCGATTCTAATTATCTCACACATTCCTCATGGGATCGATAATTTTTTATACTATAACTTGATTGGTTTTGCACTTGCAACTTTTGGACATCATTTATGCCCCCATCTAGTTTTTGAACCGGTTCACCTTCTTATTTCTTAATGAGCTCGAGTCCTTAGGGGCTAACGTCTAATGAGTTTTAAAGAGGTTTGGGTTTGTGTAGTAAGGAATTAATGATTTGTGGGCTAAGGAAAAGATGATAAAATCCCTCACCTTATCTTCATTAGGAGGTTTTGCCCTTAAAAAATTTTCAAGTGTGTGCCAAATCAAGATGCTCAAATTACTTTGGTGAATTCCTACTATTATATACAATGCAACCCTAGGAGTTAAAAACGACTAAAAAAGATGGTAAACAGAAAATCTTTTTTAATTAGGGTTAACAATAATCAAACGAACGTGAGAAGGGGGGATATTGTTTGAATTATTATCTTATTAGTAATTATTCAAGTGTAGGGTAAATTTTATTATGGCTGATGAAAAAAAATTCTTTTAAGTCCTACTTGTCTCTAATTGTGAAGACTGACTAGAGGGTGGAATTAAAAATACTAGATAAAAGAATTATCTCAAGCAAATCTTCAAATCCTCGATCTCCAATCCGTGATCTTCAAGCTCCAAGTGGTTCCTTCACAAGAAAAGACTTGGAGTTTAGCTGTTCAAACTGGCCCGAGATAAGGAGGGAGACGCTCATGGAGGGCGACTTGCTCACCGACGAGAGGGATGCTCTTGATTATATCAAAGCGTATGCTAGCTCTTGTCGAGTAGAGCATCTGCTGGACAACTCAGTTTTACAGGTTGCCAGCGTGTCTATCGTGCCTTATTTTACAAAGGACCAAGAGAGGGCTTCAACCCTTATCTTAGGGGCAGCGGAAGCGGTGATGGTGCCGACTGCTCCTCTGGATGACCCCCAGGAAGGGCCATCTGCTAGGCCTGAGAAGCGTCTCCGCTACGACTTCCCCACTATGGAGGCTGAGACGGCAGAGAAGGAGCCTTCTGCGACCCTCATCCATAGATGAAGGAGGAGGACCCAAGGTGATGAGGAACAAGAACCTTGGGCGGCGTCCAAGAGGGTCAAGACCGACAACATCCATCTATACACATCGGCCCCGAAAGGGCCAGTCGAGGCTCCTCAAGAAGAGGGAGTCCAGGCTAGAGCTTCTGCTGATGAGGAAGGGACATCCATCCGCCACAGCGGGTCGACTCATCGGGGGAAGAAGCCAGTCAAAAAGGAAATAGCGCCTTCTGCAGGGCTAGAATACCCCTTTCCTCACGGTGTTGCTAAAATCTTGGAGAGGATGAGGCAATACCTCATCAAGACTGTAAGGGTCGGCCCCCAATATGGAAATGAGCCTGACCTAGAGCACCGATGTTAGGTCCTTTTGTTTTGATGATGATTAACAAACAATTTACAACTAATATTGTTTGTCTAGTATTTGTATTTTGTATTTATTCTAGGCAAATATTATGTTGGAGGATGGATGAAATTGAGCATTCACGATCATATCCAATGGAGGTTGGCGGAATTATGGAGTGAAGCTATACAATTCAAGTTGAAGATCCAAGTTCAAGCTTCATCCGCATAATTTACCAAGTGGAGCTATATTAAAGACCTTCTAGTTTGGGTAATTTAGTTTTAGGTTTATACTTGTGTGTAGATTAATCACACACACGTATTTGTTAATTTTATCAAAATATACGTATTTTTCATAAAATATTATTTATTAGTTTATAGACTTCAAAATCAAAATTAATTTATAAAGTTTATACATATTTTATTAAGTCTATAAAATTAATTTATAAAGTTTCAAAACATGGTTTAGCTAAAATATCAAAAACATGTGTTTTGCATTTTCATGTTTTGGACTAGTTTTGAAAAATAATAAGTTTTCATAAATGTGAAGTGCAATTCCAAAAATTCTTTTTTGTAACATGTTTATAAACATTTCCCAAAGTTTTATATTTTTTAGAATTTATTTTCTATTTTTAAAGGCACTTCAAAATCAAAATTTCTGTTTTAATCAGGCTGATACAGTGTTATCAGTCGACTAATGAATGTGTTCAGTCGACTGAAGAAAATGTCTGGAATAACAAAAAGTTTCTATTTTTTTTTTGTTGACTGACTAGTCCACTGATGAGATCATCAGTCGACTAATGAGCTGGAAAACGCCTCTAACGGTTAGCTCATCAGTCGACTGATGAAAGCCGTCAGTCGACTGATGCTGTAATGGCTAGCTTTTTTAGCCTTTTACAGATTTGGATTTTTGGTCTTTTTGCCTTGTTTTTTCTTGGTTTTATAGTTCCTATAAATACCCCCACATATCCTCAGTTTCATTTAGTCAAGAGAATTGTTTAAAATAAGTTTAAGGGTGTTTTGTGTTTGTTTAAAAGAGTGTTTAAGAGTTTTGTTTGTGAAGCAATTTTCAGAAGAGCTTGAGGAAGATCATCAATTACGTTTGAGCATCCAACTCTTCTCTCTCTCTCTCTCTCTCTCTCTCTCTTGATCTATAGAAATTTTTTTCTAAACTCTTATCTAGCTATTTATTTATTTTTTTCATTTCCTTAAAGCTAGATTTATTTGAGTTTAGTTTGTTTTATTTTATCTCATTATTACACACACCCACATTAAGCTTTTAGTATTTTCATACATAGTATATTTGGGGTTGTGAGAGTTGTATTAATTGAGTGTGAGCCTACATTGAGTTCTCATATATTGTAGAGAATAAACTTGTTGTATTGTGAGCTTAATTGTGTAGATCATTTTGTAATACACTAGTACACTAAGAGGAGTGTGTGGTGAGAGACAGGATCATCCCAAGAGGAGTGGGGTAGGTGGTAATATCTAGAGAGAGGTTATAATTCCTAACACTTGAGGGAGACACGGGCTAGAGACCAACACTTGAGGTGGTAGTTAGTATAGTTACATTATGAGTGATTGTGAATATTGATCGGTGAGCGTTAAAAACCGACATTGTGAGATGTAAACATTTTTCGGGTAAGCGTAGAAAACCCGGTGTGATAGTGGAGATCTCCTCGAGGTAAGGAGCGAAGACGTAGGTCGTGGGGACCGAACTTCGTGAACATATCGTTTGTTTGTGATTGCATTGGCGCACTTTTATATTTGTGCTTATTATTCCTATTGTCTTTGTCAATTGCTCATTGTTTATATTATCCTATCACTTTAGTAATTTGTTTACCCTTGTGTTACTTGTATATCCTTGCACATATATTGTTCATATCTCATTTGCTAGGATATATTTGTTAGTAAAGTTTTTAATTTGCATTAAATCAGATTAGATTAGCATAAATCCTATTCACCCTCCTCTAGGGTTGCTTCCTAGTGGTATTATGGTGCTTTTAATTGGTATCAGAGTACCTTCAATTGGTATCAGAGCTTGGTGCTCTTTGATTTAATGTCTAATCGCCTTAAGTTAAAGATCCAAGTTATCTCTTTGTGCTAATCTAGTTTTGATTGTATTTATCTTGCTTTCATATA
Organism: Asparagus kiusianus; assembly: GCA_022839385.1. Lineage (NCBI taxonomy): Eukaryota > Viridiplantae > Streptophyta > Magnoliopsida > Asparagales > Asparagaceae > Asparagus > Asparagus kiusianus. Next base: position 40,315 of record BQKN01056640.1, read on the forward strand.
TTCACATATATATCATGAATATGGATGTATTTCGTTTAGGCTATGATCAAATATTGCTCCTAAATATAGAAATTTTCCTTATGCTCAATGGTGCTCTAGATTTAAAATATTTGTTGAATCTAGAAATATTGACTTATAGGAAGTTATTGATTGTGCTTATATTGTGCCCACATTAGAGAAATCCAAGTGGAACAATCATGATAAGAAAATATTTACAATGAACAAGTTAGTGTTAGAATTCTTGCTTAATGCTTTTGAACCATGTAATTCTAACGAACTTGCTCATTTTGATAGTGCTTACATGATTTGAAAACTTTTTGAAGCACATCAAGAAGATTTGGAGGAGATTCGACACATTATGGCAGAATCGACTTCAAGTGATAGAGGAGCATCTTGCACACGACCACTAGGCGATAGCCATAGTGTGGTAAGCGATTCGGAATCCGATGATGATCTATCTATTAATGAACTCGCTTGTACTTATGAGAGATTATCGCATGCCTACATAAAATTGTAAAATAATTTTATTGATCTTAAAAGCAAGCATGTCATTTTGAAATCCGATCATGAGAAGCTAGCTTCCAATTTTGATATCATTTCTCAAGAAAATGTTGCTCTTAAAGAAAATAATGATATGTTAAAATTAAAAATTGAGAAATTATCATCATCTATTGCTAGCTTATCTCATGCTAAGATTGATGCTATGCTAGAGGTAGAAACAATTAGAAATGAATTTAATTCATTAAAAAATAATCATGCTCCTTCTACTTCTAGTGTTAATTCAAATGTGTTTAATAGTGAGTTGAAAAATCGCATTTTATCCTTAGATTCAACTCTTACTACATGCATTAACAACCATAAAAAGCTCATGAACATGTGTGCTAAGCCTCATGCAAAAACATCTAAACATCATATACATCATGCATACATGTATAGCAAAGTCTACAAATGTACAAATTATAGTCGTAAAGGCCATCTTGCTAGATTTTTCTATGATGTACATAAACCCACTAAGGTTCATATTAATTCTTCTTGTGTATCTCATCAAGCTTCATCATCACATTCATATGTACACACACATATAGATCATCATAAACATGCCTATGTGTACAAATATGAGTTTTGTGGTTATTTTGGTCATTTGACCAAATTTTGTTTTGATTTGAGGAGAGTTTCTCGTTTGCAAAATAATTTCCAAGATAAACCTATTTTTACAAATGAGTCCCGTGCACAACCGTTTGGTCAACATAAGCAAATGCTTCCTTTTTATTGTACTTATTACAATCGGAAGGGTCATTTGAATAATTTTTGTTATGACCGTGTCCGTGCACCACATGCACCCAAGGGGTTCATAACCCTAGGGCTTTGAGCTTAAAAGATAGGGGTCATGTCCCTAAATCTTTTGGTATCATAAATATTTGGGTACCAAAACAAATTTGACTTTTAAACCAAGAATTTTATTATTTTTTATTTTTCATGTCTTGTTGTTGAAAAATGTTTTTGAATATTTTTGGAATATAAAAACAATTTTTTATCAATTCTTTTGTTTTCATGATTTTTTAGTTTTCATTGTCATAAGAGGTTTGTGCTTGATCAACCCTCAGATTTATTGGGTGTTTATTCCCAAATCTTGTTTACCGAGTGCTAAAAATATTTATATGAGTTGAAACAAGCTCAAGAGTTTGATATGGTTACCTCTCTTATTTTTGAAAATCGATGATGGTTTGGTTTTATGTTCTTATATGATTTACTTATGATTTATGATTTTATTTGAGTGTTTTTTTTTATTTGAAAACTTTTTTCGTGATTTTCATGTTTTTCATTCTTTGTTTTCGTAAATCTATTCATATATGGTTTTTATGTTTATACATTGAGACACTATTTTATAATGACATATTATTATGTGTCCTCAATGTCTTTATGTACGTGAGTTGTGTTTAGCATGTTTTTATCTTGCTTACTCATATATGTATGCCTTGGTATTCATTTCATACTTTCATGAGGCATTTTGATAGGGGGAGCAATCCCTATACTTGTTTTATACTCACCGTGTTTATTTGTAAGGGGAGCTTTCGCTCTCTTCATTCTTTTGTTTTTCCATTTTTGATGTTGTCAAAGGGGGAGAAATATTATGAGTATGGATTTCTTGTTTATATGCATGATAATTATAATTTGTATATTCGTTTCCTCTCATGCATACATCTCCTTTTTGTAAATTTTTTTATCATCATCAAAAAGGGGGAGATTGTTGGGTCTTTTTGTTTTGATGATGATTAACAAACAATTTACAACTAATGTTATTTGTCTAGTATTTGTATTTATTCTAGGGAAACAATATGTTGGAGGATGGATGGAATCAAGCATTCACGATCATATCCAATGGAGGTTGGCGGAATTGTTGAGTGAAGCTATGCTATTCAAGATGAAGATCCAAGTTCAAGTTTCATCCGCACAGTTTACCAAGTGGAGCTATATTGAAGACCTTCTAGTTTGGGTAATTTAGTTTTAGTTTTATACTTGTGTATAGATACTTTAAGCTCATATTAATCACACACACGTATTTGTTGATTTTATCAAAATATAGGTGTTTTTAATAAAATATTGTTTTATTAATTTATAGACTTCAATATCAGTTTATACATATTTTATTAAGTCTATAAAATCAGTTTATAAAGTTTCAAAACATGGTTTAGCTAAAATATCAAAATCATGTGTTTTGTATTTTCATGTTTTGGACTTGTTTTGAAAAATGATGAGTTTTCACAAATGTGAAGTGTAATTCCAAAAAATTCTTTTTGTAACATGTTTATAAACATTTTCTAAAGTTTTATATTTTTGTAATTTATTTGCTATTTTTAAAGGCACTTCAAAAATCAGATTTTCTGTTTTAAACAGGCTGATACAGTGTTATCAGTCGACTGATGAATGTGTTCAGTCGACTGAAAAAATGTCTGAAATAACAAAAAGTTTCTATTTTGTTTTGGTCGACTGACCAGTCGACTGATAGGATCATCAGTTGACTGTTAAAGTCCGTTAGTCGACTGATGAGCTGGAAAACGCCTCTAACGGTCAGCTCATTAGTCGACTGATGAAAGCCGTCAGTCAACTGATGCTGTAACGACTAGTTTTTTCAGCCTTTTACATATTTGGGTTTTTGGTCTTTTTGCCTTACTTTTTTCTTGGTTTTGGGGTTCCTATAAATACCCCCACATATCCTCAGTTTCATTTAGTTAAGAGAATTGTTTAAAATAAGTTTAAGGGTGTTTTGTGTTTGTTTAAAAGAGTTTTTAAGCGTTTGTGAAGCAATTTTCACAAGAGGTTGAGGAAGATCATCAATTGCGTTTGAGCATCCAACTCTTCTCCCCCTCTCTCTTGATCTATATAGAAGTTTTTTTAAACTCTTATCTAGCTATATTTGTTTGTTTTTCATTTCCTTAAAGCTAGATTTATTTGAGTTTAGTTTGTTTTATTTTATCTTATTTTTACACACACCCACATTGAGTTTTTAGTATTTTTATACATAGTATATTTGGGTTTATGAGAGTTGTAACAATTGAGTGTGAGCCTACATTAAGTTCTTATCTATTGTAGAGAACAAACTTGTTATATTGTAAGCTTAATTGTGTAGATCACTTTGTAATACACTAGTACACCAAGAGAAGTGTGTAGTGAGAGATGTGGTCGTCCCAAGAGGAGTGAGGTTGGTGATAATGCCTAGAGAGAGGTTATAATTCCTAATACTTGAGGGAGACACGGGCTAGAGACCAACATTTGAGGTGGTAGTTAGTGTAGTTACATTGTGAGTGATTGTGAACGTTGATCGGTGAGCGTTGAAAATCGACATTGTGAGGTGTAAACGTTTTTCGGGTAAGCGTAGAAAACCTGGTGTGATAGTGGAGATCTTCTTAAGGTGAGGAGCAGAGATGTAGGTCGTGGGGACCGAACTCCATGAACATATCGTTTGTTTGTGATTGCATTAGTGCACTTTTATATTCGTGCTTATTATTCTTATTGCCTTTGTCAATTGCTCATTGTTTATATTGCCATATCAATTTAGTAGTTTGTTTACCCTTGTGTTACTTGTATATCCTTGCACATATATTATTCATATCTCATTTGCTAGGATATATTTGTTAGTAAAGTTTTTAATTGACATTAAATCAGATTAGATTAGCATAAACCCTATTCACCCCCCTCTAGGGTTCCTTCCTAGTGGCATTAGGATGCTTTCAATTGGTATCAGAGCACTTTCAACCGCTAGCAGCCTCCTCACCATCTCGATGTCAATGGGACAACCCTTGGCTCTCTCCTGAGTCATTCGAGGGTGGTCAAGTAGTTCTGAGTTCCTCAAGATGAGGAGTTTTTGCAGGGGGTTCCTAATGCCGGTCTCCACCTAAGCCTTCACAGTTACTTGGTTCGAGGCTCTTTGGTAGAGTAGGAGATATACAGCCGAATGAAGTAGATCTAGATTTCATATCTCAAGTTTTTAGGGGAGATTGCTTCCCTGAGGGTTAGCAGAGGGGTCGACTCGGAACAGGGTGTGGAGACGCCAAGCCCAAGAACTTCCGAGGTCGACAGGCTCAAGAGAGAGCTGGACGAGAGCAACAGGAAGGCTAGGAGACTAGATGAGGATCTCCGGGATAGGGACCATGCTATAGTGTAGGTCGAGGCTGAGAAGCAAGCGGCAATGCATGCGAAGTGTCAGATGGACGAGGAGCATGCAAAGCTCGTCAAGCTTTAAGGGGAAGTCGCTCACCTACAGGAGTCACTGGCAGTGGCCCAAAGCTGTAATACCCACCTTGAGTCTGAACCTTACCACCAGCAGATCATTGAAGGGTATCGTCAGAGATTAACTAGAAAAACTAAAGTGGCGATAGCCTACAAGGTTGGGTACGACTGACTCTCTATGCAACTTCCAGTCGAGATGAGGAACCCACCCAATCGCTTTCATTATCCTCCCATCGTGGCTAAGTGTTCGAATGAGTTTGTGGAGGTGGAAGTACTTGGAGGAGGACTCGATCTTGGCTAGGAAGAGGGGGAGTCATACGAAGGAGGAGACTGCTCGACTCCTACGTCGGGTGCTCCCAGTGGTTCCTTGCCTGTGACTTCAGGAGCAGGAATGGACCTCTCTTAGTCTCCTAGGCCTTTCTTGTTTCTTGCTTTTGTATTGTATATATGTATACATGTGTACCTTGTAAATATTCTTTATAAATGAATAAAGAGAGATTTTTGAGCCAGAATTACTTTTCTTGTGCTGTGCAATCTCAATTTGTGTCTTCTGGATGAATTAGCTCTATCATAGACGTGAACTTAACTGCTGACTCAAGGGGACTCGTCCTTTGTCGATAAGATGCATCTCGAACTCGAGAAATTATTTTTGTTGTCTTTGTTTTTTGTCTTGATTTAGAGCTAATCGAGTCGAAGGCTTTTGCTAATTGGCGTCTAGACTTCTTGGGGCGAGTGCCTGAAAGTTTCTCTCTAAGTCCGTTGTTAGACATTGAGAGTCGACTAGGTCTGCTTGACTGTTCCTTGATTAGATGTTATTTGATGAGTTTTCAGAAGTCTTTATTAGGTAGGTGAAACATCACTGTTTGAAATAATATGATGACGTTGTCAGAAGCCAAAGTTATGGCGTTGCTTCGATTTTCGGGCGAAGAGGCATGAAATAAAGCGTAGCGGCGCTTCGAGTTTCATGTGAATCGTTTGGGGTTCTGAGGTGTATCTCGTCCGTTCATTTTGAAATGAGCTAGTCATCCAGATTTTTCCACGTGTCCATCTAGTGCTATAAATATCCCACTAGAAGCAAAGATGGGTTTTCTTTACAAACTTCTGCTCTAAATTTCCAGTGCTTATCTCTCTTGGAGTTCCCCAAATTTTCTTGCAACCAATTCTCTCCAATGGCTGCTCAGACTTCCACTACTAGATGTAATGAGGAGAAGATCTCTCTTCTCCAGCTAATTCACTCGAAGTCTGCATATAGGAGCTCGAGAGATACTATGAGCTCTATGATATCCCAAGACCTTTACGCTTGCAGCACCAAGCGGGGATGGGCCAATGTACCATCACAACCAGAATAGGTTGCCGCTGTATCTTTCCCATCTCGAGTATGGGCTTCGGCTATTGCTCAATCCCTTCATTAGGGATGTCTGCATTGCTTTGGGGGTTTCCCCCTCTCAGTTTACCCCAAATATAATTAGAGTTTTGGTAGGAATTCATTGTGATCTGCCACCGGGTCAGTGTTCTGTTGAGTATGCGCCTCTTGGTGAATTTGTTCGGTGTCAAGTCGACGAGGTGGGACCCCTACTACTTTCTCCACTACACTGGGAGTTGCAAATTTGTTTTGGATTCTCCAGAGTCAAATCGAGAGTGGAAGGAGTAGTTCATGTGAGTCTTTGGTGCCGATGGCATCCTCTCCTCCCCTAACTAGCCTGAGATCAACAAGGATGCGCTTCGTACATCCTTATCGCTTAGGAGAGGCGACATCTAGAGAAGATCTGCTTATGTCAGCTCTCATAAGAGAGGGAATCTTTCAACATCTCTCTGGGTGTCGTGCGTCTTGATGGTCCCCCCCTCCGAGGCTGATAAGGTGAGGACGAGCTTGTTGGCCCTTTCCCTTGAAAAAGGTTGTAAGAGGAATTCGAGGGGGAAGAACTGGGCTCGGCCTCAAGGCCCCAGAAGAGGTTGAGGGGGAATCTATACCCCGAGGAGGTTGGCGGTTTGAAGTCGTGGGTGGGTAAGATTGCTGCCCAACTGGTAGTGCAGAGGGTGAAGGCTAAGAAGGTAAAGGCTAAGAAGGACCAAAGGCCCAGTAAGCCAACTGGGCAGGTCCGGGTCGAGCCGGTTGAAAAACAGCAGCCAGCCTTCCTAGCTGGTTGGCCGGATGAAGATGTTGTCATCGATGATGCTTCCCCCTAGGCCAGAGGGGGCGTCCCTAATAGTTGCTACCACCAAAGTTAGGGCTCATGTTAAGGAGGCCGCTGGGCCGAGCTCTGGGACCAAGTCGTCCTGTAGGCCTGGCAAGGAGCATGTCAGGACTCGGGAAGTGCATGAGAGCAAGCAACGCCTGCTCCAGAGTCTACAGCAGGTGAGGTTGGTAGGGAGTAGGAGGGCTTCGACTGGCCTTTTTGCCACTGGATTAGGGAACTTGACCCCCAGTTCTAGGAGAAGTCCAAGGGAATGCTAATCGGAGTGCCTTCATTCCTCTACTCACCTCGTAGGGAGGTCCCAGAGGGCGACAAGTTTGTCATGGAGGTGCCTTTCGACAGAGAGAGCTTGGTCTTAGCGTCGATGGCTTCCCAAGTCCAAGCTGTCCATCAATTCGCCCTCCTAAAGGATGAGGCATTCTTGCGGGAGATACTAAGCATCAGCTTGCACATGGTCCTTAAGAGTTATTTCATTCCAAGGCCTTTGGTGGAGGCAGAGCCGTCCTCCCGCTTCTCCAACATGCACGAGTTCCCTTCGGAGGTGCATGCGGACTTCGCCAAGGAGAAGTCAGCCAGGGAGGAGGCAAAAAAGAGGGTCGCCATCTTGGAGGCCGAGCTAAGCAGCAATGAGGCTAGCTTGCATAGAGAGTTAGATGCAAAGGAAATGCTCCTTCGGGGGTTTAGATCCCATGGTGCTAGGCAGGCGGCTTTAATTGAGAAGCTCCAAGGCGAAGGAGGAGGCTGGCCATCTCTAGTAAGGGATCTCTGAGCAGGATGGCTGCCTAGCTTCTCTAGAGGGGGAGGTCGAGTCCAAGAGGCACCTCAAGGTGATGGCCGAGGAGGACGTTCGATCGAGTCGTCTCTTGCCGAGCAACTAAGGTGAGACCTCGAGGAGGAGTGCTCATCCCACTAGACATCTGCCACGGCCATCAAGGACCTAGAGGATCATCTCGCTTACCTAGACTCAGAGCAGTACAGGGGGAAAGTGGCCAATGACTGGCGCCAGAGCCCCTTGGGTAAAACTAAGGTGGCCTTGGCTTGTAAGGCCGGCATCGACTACTTAGCTTCACTGCTTCCCTTGCCTCTCACCCTACGCCTAACTCTTGCTGCCTCGAGTCAACCTGCTAAAGGAGATCGAGGTGAATGGAGGAGGTTTAGAATTAGCGTTGGATGATGACGACGAGTCGAGGGATGATCCTAAGGAGGACCCTCCTGCTTCTTCTTCTATCGTTCATGCTCTTGCAGCCCCTGCCGAGGACCTCCCGAGCCCTACTTTCGGATCTAGTCGAGAGATCTGAGAGCTTGTATCTTTTCTTTTCTCTTTGTAAATATCGACATGCCTTTTTTAAAATATTAACATGGATAATATAATAAAATTTATTTGTAATAAACTTTAAATATTGGAATAAAGATTTGAACTTTACTCTTACTCTGGAACTTTCCTTTACTTAGTTTTACTCTGTTAGCTTGCAGCTTTGTTCTGATTGAGAGCACAGGTGCTGATTGTTGTGAGTCGGTCATGTTTATACGACTCGAGTGTTGAGGGGTCGGAATGATTGGCTCGTTTTATGCCTTTTTTTAGTGAGATGTCCGTGTCTTTTTGTCGAAGAAGAACTACAAGTTAAAGTGCCTAGGGCTTAATGAGAGCGCCTAGGTCTTTTTGACAAATGACAACCCGGATGTTAGATGCCTAGGTCTTAATGTGGACGCCCGGCAAATGACAACCTAGAGGTTGGGTGCCTAGGTCTTAATGTGTACGCCTAGGTCTTTTTAACAAAATGACAAGCCAGAGGTTGGGTGCCTAGGTCTTAATGTGGACGCCTAGGTCTTATTCGGCAAAATGACAACGCGAAGATTGGGTGCCTAGATTTTAATGTGGATGTCTAGGTCTTATTCGACAAAATGATAACCCGAAGGTTAGGTGGCTAGGTCTTAATGTGGATGCTTAGGTCTTATTCGGTAAATGACAACCCGAAGGTTGGGTGCCTACATCTTAATGTGAACGCCTATGTCTTTTTACCCTACTAAGGGTCAAACTGTAGATGCAGGAGCCGACTGAATGGCAAGTGTGCCTTGAGTTTACCCTGAGAAGGCACTAAGGGCTTAGGATTCTTATATAGATTGGGCACTACGAGAGTGTGAAACAAAGAGTCAGTTTCAAAAAAGGACTTTATTACTAATAAATGAATGAAACTGGGTACAAAATTATTAACAATATTTTCTCAAGTGCTCAACATTGCAGGGATGTTGTAAGACTCTTCCATCTGGGGCCCTTAGTCGATAAGTGCCTGCTCGTAGTGCCCTCTAGGACTGTGTAAGTGCCTTCCCAGTTAGGAGCTAGCTTGCCTCTTTAGGTGTCTTTGTCAAAAGCGACTTTGCGAAGGACGAGGTCACTAGCGTTGAATCTCCTAGGTCGGATCTTGCTATTGTAGTATCAAACGATTCGTTGATGATTGGTGGCCTGGGTCCGGAGTGTCTTCTCTTTGGTCTCGTCTAGGAGATTAAGCCCTACCCGAAGTCCTATCGAGTTCAAGTCCTCGTCAAAGTGTTGCAATCAGATGGTTGGCATGCCAACTTTAACTGGATTAACTACCTTAGTGCCATAAGCTAGCTTGAATGGAGTCTCCCCGGTTGAGTTCTTATGAGTTGTGCGGTATGACCAAAGGATATCAGGCAACTCTTCAACCCAGTTCCCTACCACCACTTCCACCTTCTTCTTTAATGTTTAGAGAATACATTTGTTGGCAACCTCTACAAGTCCATTATATTTGGGGTAAGTGACTGAGGAGAACTTGAGGTGAATGCTATACTCATTGCAAAAGCTCCGGAAGCCTCCACTATTGAACTAGGTGTCGTTGTTAGTCACGAAGGACCAGGCACACCAAAACAGTAGACAATGTACTTCCATGCAAAATTTGTGTTGTTACTTTCACCAATCTTAGCTAATTGTTCAGCTTCAATCCATTTGGTGAAGTAATCGATCGCCACAATGAGAAACTTCCTCTATCTTAAAGTTTGGGGGAGAGGACCGAACAAGTCCAGCCCCTACTGAACAAATGATACAAGACTCAGGATGGAAGTTAGTTCAGTGGCTATTGCTCACGGGATGTACGAGAAGAACTGGCACTTCTTGCACTGAGAGACGAGTCGCCTTGACTCAGCCAATATAGTGGGCAAGTAGTACCCTTAATAGATGACTTTCTGCGTGAGGGTTCGGGCACCAGGGTGGTTTCTGTATGTGCCCTCATGAATCTCTCTGAGAATATAATGGGGCTCTAGTGGCTGAAGGCACTGGAGATAGGGTTTGACACCGTTGCTCGAGTATGACATTCGATAGAGCTGTCCATCAATCATGAGATAATGGTAGGGTTTCCTATGAATACACCTGGCTTCATTAGGATCTTCAAACAAGGTGACCTGTGTTAAGTAGAGGGTAATGGGATCCAACTTACAGGGCATCATAGGCGCTTTTGTCTACATGACGTTCTCAAGTGACTTAGAGATGTTGGGTCCCTCGAGAGTGTTAATGTAGATAGGCCCTGATCTAATTCTTAAGCTTGTCGACCTAGGCTTGGAGAGGGCATCCGCCCAATCGTTGAGAGCATGGGGGACTTAGGCTATCTTAAAATCCAAAAAACTGGCTAATAGCTCCTTAGCAGCTTTGAGGTATAAGGCCATCCTCGGGTCTTTAGTTGTATATCGTTCATTCACCTGATGGACAACTAACTGCGAGTCGGTCAGTATGTAGAGGCGTTCCGCCTTCAGCGCTTGTGCCACTCGAAGGCTAGTAAAAAGAGCCTCATATTTGGCTTTATTGTTTAAGGCCAATAAATCAAAAGAGATGGAGTGCTTGTGCGTCAACCTTTCGGGGCTGCACAGGACCACTCCTGCTCCACTGCCGCCTTCTACGGAGGACTCGTCCACCTTCAATAACCACCATGAAGCAAATTTGGGTGAATCATGCTCCGGAGTGCGATGGATCTATAGGGCAGATGCTTAGACTACTGGAAGCACTGAAGGTTCTTGGTGAGTTGACTTTGAGGGCATGGCTGGATTGTCACTTGGCGAGGTTAACTCGATGAGGAAGTCAGCCAATGCTTGTGCTTTGATTGTCGTACTGGGTTTGAACTACACATCATGCTCGCTGAGTTTGACTGCACAGGCAACCATCCTCCAAAAGGTTGTGGGGCTAGCCAGAGCTTTCTTCAGAGGTAGACTTGTCCGCAAAATTATGCCATGAGCCTGGAAATAAGGGTGGAGTCTCCTTGTAGTTGTGATGAGGGTGAAAAAGCCTTCTCTATGAGGGGGTAAATGAGTTTGCCCGCTTTCAGAATTCGGCTCACGTAGTATACGGTCTTCTGGATGTTTTCTTCTTCTCGAATGAGAACAGAACTGATAGCTTCAGAGGAGATGGCCATGTATAAGTACAAAGTCTGTCCCCCTATGGGCTGGCTCAGCAACGATTTGGTACTCAAGTAAGCCTTGAGATCCTAAAAAGTTGCACTACATTCAGCCATCCAAGTCATGCTCTCATTCAGGTTCTTGCTTCCCCTCTAAGTTTTGAAGAATGGGAGGCTCCTCTCAGCAGATTTAGAGAGAAATCGACCAACGCTGCTATCTTCCTGTTCAGCTTCTGTATATCATTCTAGGTGCGCAGATCGAGCAGTCATTCTATGGCGGCTATCTTCTCAGGGTTGATCTCTATACCTCTCTAGGTGATCATGAACCCTAGGAACTTTCCCGATTGCAACCCAAAGGCACATTTGGCAGGATTGAGCTTTAGTCGGTAGCGCCGGAGGGTAGAGAATGTCTCGTCCAGATCTGATATATGGGCTGACACTTGCTTTGACTTCACCAGTAGGTCATCCACATAAGCTTCTAGATTGCGTCTGATCTGGTGCTTGAAGACCTTGTTGACGAGTCTCTGGTAAGTGGCTCCAGTGTTCTTCAGTCCGAATGGCATCATCTTGTAGCAGTATGTTCGCAAGTTGGTGATAAAGGAGGTCTTCTCCTGATCATGCTCTGTCATGAAGATCTGATTGTACCCGGAGAAGGCGTCCTTGAAGCTAAGAAGCTCGTGCCCTGCACTCTCATCAACTAACTAATCGATTCGAGGTATGGGGTAGGTGTCCTTAGGGCATGCTTTATTAAGGTCGGTGAAGTCCACACACATCCTCCATTTGTTCAACGCCTTCTTCATCAACATCACATTAGTCTGCCATGCTGGGTATTGGACTTACCAGATGAAACTAGCTCTGAGGAGCCGTTCAACTTTGTCGGTAGTTACCTTCTATCGTTCTAGGCCGAGATGTCTCTTTTTTTGTCACACAGGCTTAGTGTGCCTGTAAACAGTCAGCTCGTGGCTGATCACCTTGGGGGGAACCCCAGGCATATCTTCGGGACCCCAGGCGAACACATTAGTGTTTGCCCACAAGAATTCTGTTAACGCTCCTCATAAGGGCTCGACGAGGCTAGAACCAACGTCTTCCGCCCTTCCCGATTGATTAGATCTCCTGGAGCTCTTCCAGCAGCGTCATCCTCTATTTCTCCATTGCTTTCTCTAACTAGAGGCAGTCTTTCTCAATGGGCAAGGTGTCTTTTGCACCCTTACCCTTGATTGAGAGCAGGTAACAGGACCTGGCCTCTCGCTAGTTGCTCCTAATGACTTCGACCCCATTACGAGTCAGGAACTTCAACATCTGGTCATAGGTCAAAGGTACAGCCCGTAAAAGATGAAGGGCGGTTCGGCCCAAAATGACATTGTAGGCCGACTTGAGATTCATCACCAAGAATTGAACTTGGACAGTGAATTGTCTGGGGGTACTCTTTGACTATTAGGGGGAGTGTAATCATTCCTTTCGGCAGGAGAGTGGTTAATGAATCCAATGAGGAGGCCTCTGTAGGGGAGCAAACAGGACTTGTCGATGCCCATCTTGTTGAAGGCGACGACATACAAGATGTCGATCGAACTTTTAGTGTCAACCATGGTCCTCTTCACTTGGAAGCCATCAATCACGACTGTTATGATGATGGGGTCATCATGAGGTGTCTTGACACCCTACACGTCAGTGTCCCTAAAAGAGATGGCCTCCACTGTCTCATTCTCTTATCGTCCTGGTCTACCCGCAATGCCCTCTTGGCATACCTCTTCCGGGCGCTGTTAGACAACCCTCTAGCAGTGGGACCACCACTGATCATGTTGATGACCCACTAATGACTGGGCTCAGGGGGTCAGCTATCTTGGCACGATCAAAGACTAGGCAACTGCGAACGTGATCTCCTATTTGCATTGGTTGGGGTAGCTTCCCTCCAGTCTCTCTGAGAGACGAGCGTATTCAAGTACCCTCTCTTAACCAGATCCTCGATGTCCCTCTTGAGGATACAAAACTCATTTGTGAGGTGGTCGTGATCTTTGTGGTAGCAGTAATACTGCCTCATGTTTTAGCTCCGAGGATCCGACCTCATATTAGGATCAGGCTCTTTGAGATGCCCCTCTTTCTAGACTTGGATGAGGGCTTTTGTAAGAGAGGTGTTGAGAACTGTGAGAGTATGCCTTGGCACATGGTCTCTTTATTGGTCCCTCCTATCAGACTGATTGGAGAGGGAGTTAACTCTGGGGGGGGGGGGGGGCCTCTTGGCTACTCTTGCTTCGTAGGGGGGCCTCTAGCCGACTCTGGTGTCTGCATCATTACCAGTGCTATTGCTGGTATGTGCGGTGCTGGTACGAAAGTCATGGCTGTGGAGGTCTTTGTGGCCTTAGCTGCTGCCTTATAAGCTCGGGCATCCTCCATGTTCATGTACCTATGAGCTTTAGCCATTAGTTGCTCATAATTAGCGACTGGCTTTTTGACAAGCGAGTCAGCCAACTTATTGCTCTGCAAGCCTGCTATAAGAGCAGGCATAGCGACTGCACTCCCTAGGTCGTTGACCTCTAGCCTCTTCGCCTGGAACCTTTTGAAGTAAGCTCTAAGACTCTCTCTGAGCCCTTGCCTCATCTGGATCAACACATGAGGGGCAGCTTCTGTTTGGTGTCAGCTAGAAAGTGGTGGATAAACTTTCAGCTGAGTTATTGGAAGCTACTGATGGACTTCTTTTGAAGAGCATTCTATCAGATGTTGGCACTCTCTAAAAGAGTGATGGAGAAGCATCGGCAAATAATTGCTTCCGATGTTTGGAGCATGCTCATCACATCATAATAGTTTTGAACATGCTCGGAGAGGTCTCCCTCTCCCTTGTACTTCTCCACGTGAGGCATCTTTGAACTTTTCACATAGGACATTCATGAGGTCATCTAAAAGGGGGGTGTCTTAGAGAGGCAAGCTGATAGGGGAGAGTCTTAGAGACTACTCTCCTAGTGCGGTCCCTAGGGTGACCAGGGCCGAGGATCTCACCGGTGATTTCAGGATGAAAGAGAAGATGTCGGCGAGGCTCTTCAAGGTGAGTCAACCGATATGGTGGCAGGGTCATGTACTCGACCCGATCGCTTAGCTGTTTGGCAGCAGCATGAGGAGTCTAATGTGGGACTACTTGCTGTGCTCTAGAAGGAGTAACTTGCTGTGCTCTAGAAGGAGGGTGAGTCTTCAATCGTAGATCTTCAGAAGCCAGGGGGACAGCTGAAGAAGCTTGCTACGGCTATGGAAGCCGACTAAGGAGCTCGCTGGTGAAGGTAGCGAGTTGCTGTTGGAGGGATTTGAGAAATCTTCTGAGTTGTTTCTTCAATCTGAGCTTAAGTAACATAGCTCTGGTCTGGTTCTACAGGGTGAGACTGATCAGCCCTATTCTCAGAACCAGACATGTTTTATCGAAAAAGAAAGAAGGCTCCACGGTGGGTGCCAAACTGTTAATGATGAGTAACCAAACAGTCAATATATTGGGGTGAAATTGATGAGGGGCCACTCACTTCTCTGAATATCTTGTTTTGAGTTTAGTATAGGGGTGCTAAATTGTATTCGTATCCAAGAAAATATCCATAACAGTATCGATTTGGATACAAATATGGTTACTCAAATCTATAACCCATAGGATATAGTTATGGATATGGTTTTGTAGTGAAATATCTGTATCCATATCTGAAATATCCAAATACATATTAGTTATACTCTTACAATAATTTTGATTCTTAGATTATGGATTTGTGGTTAATTTTGATGATCAAGATGTTTAATCTTAGCTTTTCAGTTATAATGAACATACTAATGAACTCGTTTGTATAATATGAACTATATTTTCTCAATACTATCTAGTTTTCTCTTATCTATTTTGTATCTACGTGCATATCCACTTATATATCTGTATCTATATTTGTAATCGTGTCCGATTTTAGCGAATATGGATATGAATTTTCTTTACCGATGTATATCTGTATCCGTATCCTTATCCAAGATCGGTAAGTAGACATGTATATGATAAGCATCATATCCGAGCCGTATCCAAACCGAATGCACCCCTAATTTAGTACTTTTAGCCTGTACAAGTAGAAAGTCGTGAGAGGAAGGGTCTTGGTTCCCCCGTTGTACCTCCAACGATCAAGTCAGTTGGTGAACTTGAGTAAGAAAGATGAAGAATTACACGCGTTCTTTAGTGTAGTATAGTGTAATATGCAAATATTGCTTATTAGTAAAAGATCAAAGATCAGATTCAAAAGAAGAATCAAAGATCGACCAGAAGATCAAAAAGATCCTTAAAGATCGATCAAAAGATCGAAAAGATCCCCTTTTAGTAAAGAATAGTACCTCTATTTATAGTGGTGATGAAAGAGTATAATGGTCACTTTGGCCGAGCACAGGAAGTTGGTAAGAAGGCGTGGGATGTGGCTACGTTAGCACCTACTTTACACGTGCCGGTCGGCAAGTGGAGGAGATATCACTTCAACATTAATTGAGAAGTGATCGGAGGCATGGCGGTGCTGACGTGGTCCATGAGTCATAAAGGCTATCGGGGCTAGAGGTATGATGCGCCTGCCAAACTTTAAATGTGACACTAACGTGTTGTCGGTGAGAGAGGCTCGAGGTCGAAGTTATCCTTTAGCTTGGTTGAGAAGTAACACCTTTCAAGTCAACCTCGTGAGGCATCGAATAACTGGTCGAGTGGGCTCGTTGTGAGTCGTCTTCTACAAGAGAATCGATAAGTACCTCAATTTGAGTTGATATAAGGAGATGTCGACTCGATGGGTTGGCTACGTCGGGATCCTTAGTTGTTTTGATCGTCAATCTGACTTGAGCGGTGCAAGTAGGGGGGACACCTGTCCGTTGTTGGAAAAGGATCGTATTTTGGCGACTGAAAACACCATAACAAAAATCATCTCTGATAATTAGCTTCAAATCATTGTAGTGCTTCAAAGGCTTGTTCACATAGTCCTTGAGTCTTGGGTTTTTCCTACAAAATAATAGGTCATATAAGTTGATGATGAAAATATTTAATAACATTAAGAGGCGGCTCAGTTATATACACATTTACCAACATTAAGCGCGGTTATATACATATTTACAAAGCAATAGAACACTGTCTCTGCTGCAGATACACACTCTATCTACTGCAGATACACAGATACAATGTGTATCTGCACTCTGCACCAACTCTACAGCAGATACATAGTGCGTATCTGCTGCAGATATACATTGTGTATCTGCAACAGATACACACTGTATTTATGTGTATTTACTGCAAATACATAGATATAATGTGTATCTGTGTATCTGACATTGCCATGATTACCTAAGTTGGTTAGGCATATGCATGTAAATGAGCTCCTTATCTGACATTGCCATAAATAAACGCACAGTTAAAGTGGCCTCTTCTAGATAATTTCGCTAGTGAACAATACTCAGGGCTCTCACAACTAACATTGTACATTAAAAAATGACCATGGACCATACTATTTGGACTTAAACACAAAAATAGAAGCAAGTGGCAGTCCCCTGCAAAACTTAGCTGCACTCTATCACACACAATCAACAATACTTGCTACATTTATTTACTCATTGGTTTATAGGTGTGCATGGGCCCAAACCTCGGGTATTGAAACTAGTTGGTATATATAATTCACTAAGTGATGGATGGAATGAGAAGGAATGTTGATGTTAAATAATCAAGTAAAATATATGGTTGGGGTCAGATTGATTAGGGGCCTCTCACTTCTCCGAATATCTGGTTTTGAGTTGAGTAGCTTTAGCCTACACAAATAGCAACTCATGAGAGGACGGGGTTCACCTGTTATACCTCCGACGATCAAGTCAGTTGATGAACTTGAGTGAGAAAATAAAGAACTGTGTGAGTTCTTTAGTGTAATGCAGTATAATTATCAGATATTGCTTGGAAAAATAGCCTAAAATTTTCCTAGAAATGGCGTGGTCTGAATCCTCAGTTGCTTAGCAGAAAAAGTCCCCTTTATATTGAGAATAATACATCTATTTATAGTGGTGTTGAAAGGGTAGAACTGTAACGCCCCAGGGTTCACACAAGGCTGCAGTCTAAGGTAAAACCCGGATTGTTAAACCTACCAAGCACCAAACACCATGCTACGACATGTTTCACCATCACAGTCACTATCTCTCTAGTGGAATCAACACATAGGTGAAGGTACTAAAGAGGCAAATAATGGAAGTAGAGCAAAAACTAGATATACACAGAAGAAACATGAAAATAATCATCAGTGAGCCCAACAAAATAAGATAGAGATATCTCTGAGTCTGAAACCTCAAGTACAAAGAGTCAAATAAGGTACCACTATGGCTCTCAATCTCTACAAAATGAAATACAAGTCTAGAATCTGACATAAACAACTAACTGTGGAGTTCTAAAATAACTACTAAATAATAAATAACTTGATGGAATCTTTAAAAAATTCTCATCAACCTGTGACTCTCCGTGCGCCGGACTCACTGCCTGAAAGAGGAAAAAATAACGAGCGTCAAAGCGCTATAGCGAGATCATCTCCACCTCTCCCAAGGGGAAGGGGTAGGAGAATATAGAAAAATAGAGTTAATATATATACATATGAAATCATTCATAAAATTCTAACTAGAAATTAATATTTAGAAAATCACAATACGAGAGTTAGTACGTCGAGTGAAATAATCCAAACAAGGAAACCTCATGTATATACGATATCTCAAATTGTGACTCCCTAAATACCAACTCCGAACCTTATGAATGAAAATGGTAAACCAAAAAGAAAACACTCCAAACCTCAATCAAATATCCGTCTCAATTTATACTCGAAAAGACAGCTCTAACATAAGAGGGATCTCATCCAAAACAAAAATCAACTATGAGCCATATCATGTGAGCCACGATCCCAAAGAAAATACCCTACTCACGGAAATCCAATATGAAATCAAAATACGACAAATAAAACTTACATGTGTGCATCTCCATATGCAATAGCGATACTTTTATAATATTCTTACTCAATCGCTCTACGGCAATAGGTTTTATCTCTCTATCCCGGAATACTATGAAATGACGATACTTTTGTGATATTCTCACTCAATAGCCCTACGGAAATAGGTTTTATCTCCCTATTCCGGAATACAATGCAATATGCTATGCTCTTTATGTTCATCAACTTGAACTAGGACAAAAATATGTTAACATAACATATTCTAACCATTCGTGCACGTATCTCAGTGTGAGTGTCCATATCTGGTGTTTACTGACATCTCAAGTGTTAAACAACTCATAAATATTTTATCATGATAGTACAAGGTTGAGAAGCTCGCTCGACAACTCAAACAGTCGAAACAAACATGCACAAGGCCACTTACAGATTGGCAATCGACCGCGATTATGCGGCGGTCGACTGCGACTGATTTCTGGGCCTACCCAGGTCTCGGTCCTGCACGCGGTCAACCGCTGCTAGTGCGCGATCGACCGTGGGCTAAAATTATAGGTTCTCAGGTTGGTTTTGTGTGTCGTGTTCATGTCGTGTTTAGGTGATTTAAACATGATTAAAACAACATGAAACTTGCATGAAAATATGTCTACAGCAGATAAAAACTTTTGGGAACAAATCCAACATATAAAGCATGACTATTTGCTTAAAATTCATATAAAAAAACCCTAATTCTTGCACATGAACTTGAAATAAATCTCAAATCATCTTTCATTAGATTTAAACCACTTTTAAATTATTTCAGATCTTAATTACTTTTGTAAAAATCGTTCTCAAACTTTTTAACATGGAAAGACCTAGTCTTTATACATATAATATAAATAATTGACTTTTATATATAAACTAGTCAATTTGGCTCTATAAAACATGTTAAAAGCTCTTTAAAAACGTTATAAAAACTAGGAGGGGGATTAGCAGAGATGAACTCGTCTGGGGTTTTAGAAAAACGCTTAAGAAGCCAAGCCAAAGAAGATCTACAATCCAAACGCCAAAAATCCCACGAAAAATCTACTTGAAAGCCTCTAAACTTCTCCATGAATCAAAATAGGATTTAAAGAGGTTTTGGTGGATGTTAGGGTTCTTAGAAAACTAAAAATATCGTGAAAATATGATATATATATATATACCAGGAAACAGATATGGGCTTTAGAAAATCGAAACCAACTCAAAATAGGAAACAAGTCTTTGCAGGTTTCACGGTCGACCGTGACGTTCAACCGACGGCAGTCGACCGGACTGGAATTTTTTATTTTTTCATGTTTTTAGCCGTTGTGTATGTTTCGACTCTTTTCTTTCTCATATAGAACTCGTTCATACTCAAAATACATGGTAGCATACTCATAGACCATTTAACTATATTTATCAAAATAAATATTCATAAATCATAATTAATCTCATATTAATTATATTAACATGAATTTTTTTGGGGTTTTACATTCACCCCCCCTTAAAAGAATTTCGTCCTCGAAATTCCGCAGTCGTATCGCAGAGATTAATAATATGAGAAAAGCACAAAAAGGGAGTAATCTAAATAAGGAACCCTCACGTACACATCTCGTATCATTAATTTTCCGATTTGAAATATAAGTAATATTTAAACTTAACAATCTGAAATGCGTGCATTCTCACTTAACCCCTAATTAGACGGAACTAGTACGTCAGGCGAAAAATTCGAACAAGGAACCCTCCATATATATATACCATATGTTCTGAATAATTAAGAGCTAAGTGTTAAATGACCCATTCTAATGTTAAATTTAAATGTGACTAAGCAACATATATAATCAAATCTATCAACGCATATAAGCACATTTAAATATCAACACCTTACCTGTTCAAACAGGTGCGAGTAGTCGTAACGAACATCCTCCTCACGCTCCCAAGAAATCTCTTCGGCTCCTTGCCGGTTCCACTGAACTTTCACTAATGGAATGACTTTGTTTCTAAGCTTTTTATTCTCCCAAGCAAGAATGCATACCGGAATCTCTACGGTAATCAAAAATCATCTTGTATCTCAAGCTCTGGTGAACAATCACCCTCTGCTGCCCTTCGTCACGGAAATGCTTCTTGAGCATCGAAATATGAAATACATCGTGTATACTCGACATTGATACCAGAAGATCTAATCTATAAGAAACAGCTCCAATGCGCTAAATAATCCTGAAGGGTCCCATATATCTCGGGGAAAGCTTCCCCCGTCTACCGAATCGCTGGATGCCCTTTATCGGTGATACTTTCAACTTAACTAAGTCTCTGACCTGAAACTCTAAGAGTCGTCTCCGCTGGTCTGCATAACTCTTTTGCCTACTCTGTGCAGCAAGAATGTGCTCTCGAATCAATGCCACCTTTTCCGTGGTTTGCCTAACTAGTTCCGGGCTAAGTAATAGACTATCTTATGGCTTTGCCCAACATACAGGCGATCCGCAAGGCCTCCTGTATAAAGCTTCGTACGGTGCCATCCCGTTGGCAGCTTGATAACTATTATTATATGCAAATTCAATCAATGGGATGTGATCCTCCCAGCTACCCTGAAAATTTATGACACATGCTCTCAGCATATCCTCTAACACCTGATTCACCCTCTCGGTCTGACCATCTGTATGAGGGTGAAAAACACTACTAAATGATAACTGGCTGCTAAAAGCGTCCTGAAAGCTTCCTCCAGAAATAGGATGTGAAGACTGAGCCCCAATCTGATACAATCTTATCCGGAACTCTATGCAATCTGACAATCTCTCGAATAAAAATCCTCGCATATGTGTCTGCCATATAAGTCATTCTCACGGGTAAGAAATGCACCAACTTTGTCAATCTGTCCACTATAACCCAAATAAAATCATTTCCTTTCTTTGATTTAGGCAACCCTATTATGAAATTCATAGAAATATTTGCCCACTTCTACTCGGGAATGGATAAAGGCTGTAGGATTCCTGCAGGTCTTTGATATTCTACCTTGACTTGTTGGCAGGTAAGACACTTAGCCACGTACTCTGTAATCTCTCTGTGCATACCACTCCACAAAAAATGTCTCTTCAAGTCATTATACATTTTCGTCATGCCTGGGTACACTGTATATCTGCTACGATGTGCCTCGTCAAAAAATTCCCTCTTTAGTTGTATATTATTCGGCATGATAATCCTACCCTTCATCCGAAGGTCTCCATCTACTCCAATAGTCCAATCGTCATTGGGCTCCTTGGAAATCTCCCCCTTACGGATTTGAATCCAACAATCCTCTAACTAAGCTCCGACTACTCTATCTCTCCAAGGTGGTAGCACTGATAAAGCTCCTAAGACAACACAGCTCCCGTCAATCTCTGGCCTGAAATCATAATGGCTGAGGGTATAAAGATCTCGATATAGTGAACACCTTAAAGCCGCTAGCTCGCGACGACGCTTCCTGCTCAATGTGTCTGCTATTATGTTCACCTTTCCTGGATAGTACTGCAAAGCGAACTCGTAATCCTTTATAAACTCTATCCACCACCGTTGTCTCTGATTGAGTTTCTTCTGTGAAAAGAGGTACTTCAAACTCTAGTGATCTGTGAATAACTCAAACTATACTCCGTACAAATAATACCTCCACGCCTTCAATGCGAAGACCACTGCTGCTAGCTCCAAATCATGTGTGGGATAATTCTGCTCATGAGTCCTCAACTGTCTCGAGATATAGGCTATAACTCTCTGGGTCTGTATCAATACTCCTCCAAGACCCGATAAGGATGCATTAGTGTAGACAACAAAAATCTTATCACTGCTGGGAATAGTCAATACTGGTGCTGAAGTCAACTTAATCTTCAATGTCTCAAATGCCTTTTGGCAATCTGTGCTCCAAATGAACTGTACACCCTTTTTAGTAAGGTGTGTAGGCGTGGCAATCTTCGAGAAATCTTGAATGAATTTTCTGTAATAGCCTGCTAGACCTAAGAAGCTAGGAATCTCTATAACTGTCTTTGGTGGTTCCCAATCAAGTACGACCTCTAATTTAGCCGGATCTACTGCAATGCCCTCTCGGCTAATGACATGGCCTAAAAATCTGACCTCTGATAACCAGAATTCACATTTGCTGAATTTTGCATACAGTTGGTGTTCCCGCAAAGTCTGTAATGCCAACCTCAAATGCTGCTCGTGCTCTACCTTCTATATCGAATAGATAAGAATATCGTCGATGAAAACTATCACGAATTGGTCCAAGTATGGATGGAAAACCCGATTCATCAAATCCATAAATACGGTGGGTGCATTGTTCAGCCCAAATGGCATGACAAAAAACTTGAAAGACCCGTATCGAGTCAAGAAGGCGGTCTTAGGAATATCAATCTACCGAACCCGCAACTGATGATAACCGAAATGAAGATCTATCTTTGAAAAAAACTGAGCTCCCTGCAACTAGACGAACAAGTCATTGATCCTCGGTAATGGGTACCTATTTCAGATAGTGACCTTGTTCAACTCGCGATAATCAATGCATAATCGCATACTCCCGTCCTTTTTCTTCACAAAGAGGACCGATGCTCCCCATGGAGAGTGACTCCGACGAATAAAATCTTGAGACAACAACTCATCTAGCTGGATCTGTAGCTCCCTCATCTTAGCAGGCGCCACACGGTAAGGAGCTCAGGAAATCGGCGCGGTGCCTGGTTGCAACTCTATGCAAAATTCGACCTCTCTCACTAGAGGTAATCCCGGTATGTCCTGGAAGACATCCTGGTACTCTGAGACTACTCGCATCTCACTCAAATCTGCGCCCCGATCCCGCAATGTCATCTCCTCGATGTATGCCAGATATGACTGTGCAAACTAGTTGCCTCTGGAGCTCGCTACTACTAACTCGGATCCATCATAGGCTCGTAAACTAACTGTCTTTGCAAAATAGTCGATACTCACAGCGTAGGAAGATAACCAATCCATACCAAGGATGATATCAAACTCGAACATACGCAACATGATCAAGTCTATGATGAACTCGGACTCGTCCAAACTAACAATACATCTCCTACAAACACTCTCTAAAAGAGACGTCTCTCCTAAAGGAGTGGATACCGATAGAGGAAAATCTAATGGTTGTGCCACAAATTGAAGTCTAACCGCAAAATCGTAGGAGATAAAAGAGTGCGAAGCACCAGAATAAAAAAGAATACGTGCTGGAAAGGAATTCACAAGGAATGTACCTTCCACCACAGCCCCGCTCATGCCGTGATTGTGAGGAACAATCACATACACTCTACCCGTCTGTTGTGCTGCATCGCCTGGAACATATGGGACTATCTGTCCCTGCTGGGTCTCCTGAATCGCTCGAACCTGTCCCTCAATCCTCGGGACTGCTGGAGGTGCCTCTATCCTCAATTGCTGACCCTGACTGTGTCCCTGAATGCGGTTCTGATGATGCTGCTGCTGCTGATTCCTGCCCTGTTGGCCTGCTATGGGTGCGCTATGACACTCTGCTACTTTATGTCCGAGCTTGTTGTAGTTGAAACAAGCTCCACGAAATCGTTGCTGCTGTTGTGCCCTCTAATCCTACTGATGGTCCTTCTTATGGGGGCCCTACTATTGTGGACCCTTACCCTGCTGCTGGGGTCCTACTGAGTCTGAAAAAGGTCTTTTACCTTTACCTTTATCCCCGGACTGCCCTGACTTAGCATTTCCATCTTTACCCTTCATGAATATACCTGTGTCTGTTTCCTAAGCTATGGAAGCATCTACTACTTCCCATACTGAACGGAACCTCCGAGATACTAGATATCAGCGTAAACCTGGGCGAAGTCCCATCATGAACATCTGAGCCTGTCTCTCCTCGATGTGCCATATGCCAGTGAATCTAAGAAGTGACATGAACTTACTCTCAAAATCCATCACCGACATATCCCCCTACTCCAATCAAGCTAGCTTTAACTCCTTCCCGGCTTTCACTACAGCCGAAACATACTGCTCATCAAAGAAGTACACAAATATCTCCCACGAGGCTGTCAACCTCTGCTCGGGAGTAAAACGAAGCCAATACCCTCCTCCTGCGTCACCCTTGAGACTGAAAGCTGCTAATATTTGCTTCTGCACAGTATTCACATTAAGCATGTCCAGAATATTCCTTACATCCTCCTTCCATTTGTGTGCCGCAATGGAGTCTGTCGAACCATGAAACTCTGGAGCCTTCAACTTCTGGTACCTCTCTACCAAACGAAGCCAAGCCTCCTACTCAGCCACTCCATCATCAACTGGAGGTGGTGGTGTGACTACCAGTATTCCTTCTGGCATCTCCTCTTGAATGGGAGTTCCTTGTCGAACCTGATCTGCTAACTGCTCCTTAATAGCTGTCAGTCGAGCTGCTAACGGTGCTATGAGATCTACCAAGTACTGTGGAGCCTGCTGCGGCTTGGGCTCTCTATCGACTTGCTCAGCTCCCGAGGCACGAGTACCTCGACGTCCAGGACTTCTTCCTGACATCTATAATATAGAAGTAGAGCTTATTACGTAGTAAATAGGATCTCCAGCAGAAAAAGATATAACGTATACTAATAAGTAAATCGTATCACAGATTACTCATAGCATGCCTTATTATTCAAAGCAAATAGTTCATAAAAAGAATTTTGTAATTTTCCACGTACATATATAATACGTCCTCACTCATACTAGAAATTCCTAGCGGACTGTATACATGATTCCTAGGAAACTTTATCCTAACTCCACAATATGATACAGGGATGATCCTAAGGATATTAGGACTAGAGCTCTGATACCAACTGTGACGTCCCAGGGTTCACACAAGGCTGCAGTCCAAGATAAAATCCGGATTGTCAAACCTGCCAAGCACCAAACACCATGCTATGACATGTTTCACCATCACAGTCACTATCTCTCTAGTGGAATCAACACATAGGTGAAGGTACTAAACATGCAAATAATGGAAGTAGAGAAAAAACCAGATATACACAGAAGAAGCATGAAATTAATCATCAGTGAGCCCAACAAAAAAAGATAGAGATATCTCTGAGTCTGAAATAAATCTCAAGTACAAAGAGTCAAATAAGGTACCATTATGGCTCTTAATCTCTACAAAATGAAATACAAGTTTAGAATCTGACATAAACAACTAACTATAGAGTTCTGAAATAACTACTAAATAATAAATAACTTGATGGAATCTATAAAAAATTCTCATCAGCCTGCGACTCTCTATGCAACGGACTTGATGCCTGAAAGAGGGGAAAACAACGAGCGTCAAAGCGCTATAGCGAGATCATCTCCACCTCTCCCCAGGGGAAGGGGTAGGAGAATATAGAAAAATAGAGTTAATACATATACATATGAAATCATTCATAAAATTCTAACTAGAAATTAATATTTAGGAAATCACAACACGAGAGTTAGTACGTCGAGCGAAATAATCCAAACAAGAAAACCCTCATGTATATACCATGTCTTAAATTGTGACTCCCTAAATACCAACTCCGAACCCTATGAATGAAAACAGTAAACCAAAAGGAAAACACTCCAAACCTCAATCAAATGTCCGTCTCAATTTATACTCGAAACGACAGCTCTAACATAAGAGGGATCTCATCCAAAACAAAAATCAACTATGAGTCATATCATGTGAGCCAAGATCCAGAAAATACCCTACTCACGGGAATCCAATATGAAATCAAAATACGACAAATAAAACTTACATGTGTGCATCTCCATATGCAATAGCGATATTTTTGTAATATTCTTACTCAATCGCTCTGCGGTAATAGGTTTTATCTCTCTATCCCGGAATATAATAAAATGACGATACTTTTGTGATATTCTCACTCAATCAACTTACGAAAATAGGTTTCACCTCCCTATTCCGGAATACAATGCAATATGCTATGCTCTTTATGTTCATCAACTTGAACTAGGACAAAAATACGTTAACACAACATATCCTAACCATTCATGCACATATCTCGGTGTGCGTGTCCATATCTGGTGTTTACTAACATCTCAGGTGTTAAACAACTCATAAACATTTTATCATGACAATACAAGGTTGAGAGGATCGCTCGACAACTCAAACAGTCGAAACAAACATGCACAAGGCTACTTACAGATTGGCGGTCGACCGCGATTATGCGGCGGTCGACCGCGACTGATTACTGGGCTTAACCAGGTCTCGGTCCCGCACGCGGTCGATCGCCGCTAGAGCGCGGTCGACCGTGGGCTAAAATTATAGGTTAGTTTTGTGTGTCGTGTTCATGTCGTGTTTAGGTGATTCAAACATGATTAAAACAACATGAAACTTGCATGAAAATATGTCTACAGCAGATAAAAACTTCTAGGAATAAATCCAACATATATAGCATGATTATTTGCATAAAATTCATATCAAAAACCCTAATTCTTGCACATGAACTTGAAATAAAGCACAAATCATCTTTCATCAGATTTAAACCACTTTTAAATCATTTTCAGATCTTAATTACTTCTGTAAAAAATCGTTCTCAAACTTTTTAACATGGAAAGACCTAGTTTTTATACATATAATATAAAGAATTGATTTTTATACATGAACTAGTCAATTTGGCTCTATAAAACATGTTAAAAGCTCTTTAAAAACATTTTAAAAACTAGGAGGGGGATTCGCAGAGATGAACTCGTCTGGGGTTTGTAGAAAAACGCTTAAGAAGCCAAGTCAAAGAAGATCTACAAGGCAAACACCAAAAATCCCGCGAAAAATCCACTTGAAAGCCTCCAAACATCTCTAAGAATCAAAATAGGGTTTAAAGAGGTTTTGGTGGCTGTTAGGGTTCTTAG
>BQKN01056641.1:5996-24998 GCA_022839385.1 Asparagus kiusianus
CCCCTGGGGTGTCTTGGTTTTGCCAAGACACCCCTCGGGTGTTTCGAGCTTGCCGAGATGCCCCGGGTGCCTCGGTTCAGTCCGAGACTGTCCGCCGTTGTCCCGCCGTTGACTTTTCGTCCGAACTCGGATTTGAGTGCTTTCGGATGCGTTGGAATTCTGACAAAGAGCCCTGTAGATCCCATCGGTTGGATTATCAGTGGGACCAACGGGAGTTGAAGGGCGTTGGTCCGTTTGCAGTGATCACGGGGTTTCCGGTCAGTCCGTATCCCCGTTGTTCTGAAATTCTGTTGGCTCACGTAGTTCGTCGGTTCACTTCAGGCGCTCACCGACGTCATTTGAACTCTTGTGAACTGGGTAGTGACGTTCAATCGTCGCTCGTTAACACTGAGCTGTGTGCGGGGACTTATCGGCAATTTTTGATGCCTACAAGTCTTTACTGTCTCGCCGGGCGAGACAGACTTTTACTGTCTCGCACACGTAAGACAGTTCTCAGAGGGTCAAAACTGCTTTGAAAACTGCCAACACGTGGCCACTAACTGTTCAAGAACGTGGGGAACGTCGTGGGCGAGAATCATGCTGACAACTGCCGAAATAACGGAGTTTAAGACGTGGGAAGGCAGTTACAACAAAAATTGCCAGACAGTTACTGTTCCCGAGACAGCGTTTTACTGTCTCGCTGGGCGAGACAGCAAATTTACTGTCTCGCTGGGCGAGACAGCAAACACTGTCTCGACCAGCGAGATAGTAAACACTGTCTCGAAAGACAGTTTTCCTCCAGGGCTATAAATACCCCCTGTAATCGGTTTTTTTTAAGGGGTTGGATCCAGAGGCTGACCAGAGCACATTTCTGAGCAGACAGAGCAGAGTTCTTCAATTCAGAGCCATTCCTTGACATTCAAGCTTTGACTTGTTTTCAAGAAGAACGACTATCTTACTTTGATAGGATATCGTTTCAAATTCTCACTTCGATAACGAAGGAAGAATCATTAAAGCCTTCACGGTTCAACTAGGATCTGTGATTCGACGGTCCACGAGCTAAAGCGCTCCCGGCACAGGCAAAGATCCCACGCAAGCA
Organism: Asparagus kiusianus; assembly: GCA_022839385.1. Lineage (NCBI taxonomy): Eukaryota > Viridiplantae > Streptophyta > Magnoliopsida > Asparagales > Asparagaceae > Asparagus > Asparagus kiusianus. Next base: position 7,075 of record BQKN01056641.1, read on the forward strand.
GCGATCCAAACAACGATCCTGCGTTTGTTTCTAAAAAAGTTGTAATCTTCATTTTTGTTGTGTAAAAGGAGTCTTATAAAAAGGCTACCTCTTTTGAATTTATTGTAATCGACTGAAGATATAATGAATTCCACAGCGAAAGCAACTTTTGACGAAAACATCCACCAAAGTGGACGAATTGGAGGCTCGTCTCAATGCAATTGCCAACAGGAGCGAGCTCCGCGAAGAAGGAGTGGTGTGACCTTATCCTGCGGAATGGGATACAGCTCCCTACCCGCCAAAATTTAAGGCCCCAACTTTACAACCTTTCGATGGCACAGGATCACCGAATCAGCACATTTACTACTTCAAATCCCAAACTAAAGATGTGGTAGCAAATGACGCCATCTTGACCCGCTTATTCATCGGCACTCTTAAAGGAGTTGCCTTTGAATGGTTTATGAAACTGCCTGCCGGATCTATTAAAAAATGGGTAGACCTGGAAAGGCTATTCTTGGCCAGGTTCTTTGAGGACGACACGGAGGTCTCGGTCCCAACTCTTCTCGCCACTAAGCAAAAGAAGGGAGAGTCCATCAAGACCTATGTGGAGAGGTTCCGCAGCATGGCATTGCGATGCCCCTCAGGTATGACCCAATCAACCTTGGTTGAAACTTGCAGGCACAACTTGCAGACCCAACTCCTTGCTCAGATGGGAGTAGCGGAGTGTCGCTCCTGGAGACAACTAGTTTCACAAGGAGAACAAGCTGAAGAGATAGTGGCGCGAGTCAAAGCTGAAGAGGTGCCACAACCCAAGCCGCAGCAGCAACGCAATCAGCAAAATGCCCAGCGGTCTAAGGGAAAAGAGACTTTAGCAGCCGACTACACGCGAGTACCACCGCCCAATAAGCAAGGCAAGGCGCCAAATCAACAAAGAGCGCCCAAGCAGTATTCGTTCAAAGAGGAGCATGTGGATACCTTATTCCAATTGCTTCGAAAGAACAACAAGCTGCAGTTGCCTGAAATCAGGAAGCCGGATGAAGCAGGGAAAGTGGATGATCCTAACTATTGCCGTTATCACAGATTCCTTGGGCATCCTACCAAAAAATGCTATGTCTTCAAAGACATCTTGCAGAATTTGGTAAATGCTAATGTGCTCACCTTGAAGCCAGAACAGAAGATCGTGTCTACCAACTTGATAGCGGTCCAATTCGGCGACTTCCCACCGGTGACCACTGCAAATGGCGTCGTTCCCATTCATAAGGGAGAGATGCACCTGAAGAACGTTGACTTGCATAGTCAGAAGGATAGGGGGTTGGTACCCCTCACCACCCCAAAAGGGAAAATCATGTGGGTCCACCCTGACCTGCTAAGAGATCAACAATGGACGAACACCTCGTCCAAAAAGAAAGGAGGCAAGGCTAAGTCTTCCAACATGATTAGCCCCTCCATTACTGAAAATGATGATTACCTCAAACCTCTCACCGATTCAGAAGAAGAGAGGATTGTCCTGGCAGCATACTCGGGAGACAACCCTGGCACTCGGTCGGGAAAAGCTTATTTGAGGGATTACGGCCAGAATGCTCCAGAAGTGGAAGAACAGCCCTAAGACGCTGGGGGTTCTGTGCCGAAGAAGCCGGTTGATAAGGGAAAGCAAAAAGAACTCCGATTCAACAGAAATCTCCACCAAGAATCCGGAGAGTCGAGCGCTCCCTTCCAATTCAACGTCATGGCGTAGCTGGCCAACATACCGGCCAGGATTACCTTATATGAGCTCCTGAGGTTATCCAAAACTACCAAGGAAGCTCTGATCGAAGCGTTAAAGAATACGGAGAGCTTCATTACGCAAGTTGCTCAAATTCCTGAAGCTTCTGAAGACCAACCTTGTCTGCAATGTCTGCAAGCTGCAAGAATCCTACCCTGCATATCCTTCACTCAGGAAGATATGCAGGTCAAACACCAACACGACAGACTGTTATACTACACGGGGTATATCGGATCCTCCGAAATCAGTCGTGTCCAAGTAGACCAGGGCTCAGCACTCAGCATCATGCCTTACAGGGTCATGCAGGTCTTAGGAATCCCTATACATCGGCTGAACACAACTCAGACAACCATCTTCGGGTTCAACGCAAACAGTACTCGGCCCCTGGGGAAGATCAAACTCAGGTGTCAAATCAGAGACCTTAAGTCCGAAGTGACTTGCTACATCATAGATGCGGACACGTCCTACAATCTTTTGTTAGGACGACCCTGGATACATGCGAACCGCATTGTCCCATCTACTCTGCATCAGGTCATGAAGTATGCCAACGACGAGGGGGAAGTTCGAACTCTGATTGAAGAAAAATACCCCTTTCGAGGAGTCGAGAATTTCCACACCGACTCCGTCTTCTACCTGGAATCCCAGGAGAAAGAAGATGTAGACAGCGGTAACGAAGCTGACATTGAACCAGATCCTGATGAAGATTGTCCTTGGGAATTAAACTTTGGTGTAATGGGTCAGGATGAGAGTAATAAGAATGTACCGAGCGAGGGCGAGTGGTGCATTAATGAAGATTTTATTTTGGCGTACTTGTCTGATGTGTCCTCTAAAAATAAACAAATAGAGAATGATTCTAATGCAGGTACCAACCCATGGCATGTACTGTGCACAGTGGCATCACTCACATTGCCAATCGAGTCATCCTTCGTTTCAGATGAAGAAATAGAAGATGCACAGAAGGCTTTCTTCAGAGTCCCATCCAAAAGGAAAGGGCGGAAGCCAATCTGTTTCGGGAAGGTCAAACCTATACAACTCAAACGAGGAAGTTCGGAGGAAGATGATGGAGTTCCTCAATTCCATTATCACGAACCTAACTCCCTTCGGTTAATGAAACGAATAGGGTATGACTTTAACGAAAAACAAGGTTTAAGTTTCGGGAAAGGAAGACGAACACCAATTCGGATGTCTCTAACCCCCGAAGGAAAACCCCCAGATTACTACCAAAAGACCAGAAGGGGTTTAGGATTTGTCACACCTCCCGCTGTCTTAGAGAATGAAATAAGTAATTATCTGCGTCAGGACCACTCATCTAGAACATCTTCATATGAGTCCGATGTCAGTGTCGGACCTTTCTTCAAAAGTCTGACTGTGAATATGGTTTCGACTAGTCATCCAGATGAAGACGCAGGGGGTGATGAAGAACTAATTGAATCAACCAGTGATCCTTGGATCAAACGCCTCAACATCTTGTGGGATATGCGGTTTGAACAACGTGAACCACCTACTGAGGATAAAGTGATCCAGGTCAACATGGGAGATGAATCCAACGCCAAGCCTATCTTTATAGCCGAAGACTTATCATCATCCGAAAAAGAGGACCTTATATCTCTCATCCGAGAATATATAGATGTCTTTGCTTGGAATTATGAAGACATGCCTGGTCTTGACCCAAAAGTGGCCACGCATCGTCTCAATATCGATCCGGATGCAAAACCCGTTAAACAACAACAACGTAGGTTTCGTCCGAAAATCATGGAATCAATCGAGTCTGAAGTGAAAAAGCTTATAGACTCAGGTTTTGTCAGGGAAGAACAACACCCAGACTGGGTAGCCAACATTGTTCCAGTTCCCAAGAAAAACGGTAAGGTTCGCATATGTATCGACTTCCGCGACCTTAACGCAGCTTGTCCAAAAGATGAATTCCCGCTTCCTATCACGGATGTTATGATCGATAACACCTGTGGATATGAAAGAATGTCTTTCATGGACGGATTCTCCGGGTATAATCAAATCAAGATGTATCCGGAAGATGAGAAGCATACTGCGTTCAGAACACCGTTGGGGGTGTATTGCTACACAGTGATGCCCTTTGGCCTGAAAAACGCAGGTGCAACTTATCAACGTGCAATGAATGCTATCTTCCACGAACATATGCGTAAGAAGATAGAGTGCTACGTCGACGACATAGTAGTGAAAAGTCAAAGTAAGGATAATCATCTTGCAGACTTGAAGACAATGTTCGAAATCATGCGGACACATCAGCTGAAGATGAACCCTACAAAATCATTTCTCGGAGTATCAAGTGGAAAATTCCTGGGATTTATTATCACGTCCAAGGGAATTTCTCTAGATCCAGAGAAGGTGCGCGCCATCCAAGACATGCCGCCGCCAAAGAATCTCAAAGAGCTCAGAGGTCTGCAGGGCTGATTGGCCTACATCCGAAGGTTCATATCTAACCTCTCGGGGCACTGCCAACCTTTCTCGAAGCTTATGAAGAAAGGAGTATCCTTTGTTTGGGATGGAGAATGTCAAAAAGCATTTGAAGAGATCAAGAAATATCTCACCCATCCACCTGTTCTCGTGGCCCCTATATCAGGAAAACCATTCCTGTTATATGTGAGGGCTATGGATCATTCTCTAGGAGTGTTATTGGCCCAGAACGATGATCAAGGTCAAGAGCAGGCCATTTATTACTTAAGCAGGACCATGATGGGAGCTGAACATCGATATAACCCGGTCGAGAAAGAATGTCTCGCTTTGGTATTCACAGTTCAAAAGATGCGACATTACCTAGTTGGACAAATAATTCATGTCATCTCTAAGGTGAATCCCTTGAGAGTCTTGATGATGAAACCGTCATCCCTGAACTGCCGACTTGCAAAATGGGCCATTCTCTTGTCGCAATATGACATGCAATTTATGCCTCAAAAGGCAGTCAAGGGTCAAGCATTGGCAGACTTCTTAGCCGATCATCCAGTGCCAGGGACATCAAAATTGTATGAAGAATTGCCCGACGAAGTCGTCGAAGCTTGTATTGCTCAAGAATCTACACAAGTGTGGAAATTATTCTTCGACGGTGCATCTAGAGCAAACCCTCATGGAGCGATTACTGCGGGAGTAGGAGTGGTGTTCGTCTCTCCTAACGGTCACATAATCCTAAGGGGGTTCTCCCTAATCGAACCTTGTACCAACAATGTAGCCGAGTATAATGCTCTGCTATTAGGGATGCAATTTGCTGAAGAACTTAATATTCAGCACCTCGAGGCTTACGGTGACTCTCAGCTCATCGTTAATCAAGTCCGAGGGGAGTACGAAGTACGGCATGAGGATCTGATCCCGTATTACTTAGCAGTGCTGAAGCAAGCTCAAAAGTTCGAAGGTTTCTTCATCGAATATATACCACGAGCTCAGAACGCGTATGCAGATGCTTTAGCCTCCTTGGCAACTTCATTAGCATTGCCACCAGAAGCTAAAACAATGATTCCAGTCAAAGGACGCGAACTATACTGTTCCAAGATTCCTATAGAGGAAAATTCAGACAAGACACCAACAGGAGAAGTCTGTATGACCTCGATGGAGCTTGAATCTAGAGATTGGCGATTCCCGTATATCGACTATGCCATATATGGCATTCTGCCCGATGACCCTAAGGAAGCGGCCTCTATCAAACGAAAGGCCCTCCGATTCTATTATGATGCAGTCTCTCAAGTCCTGTATCGTAAGTCACATGATGGAGTTTTGCTTCGATGCCTCTCTCGGAAGGAAGCAAGAGAAGCCCTCAAAGAAGCTCACGACGGAATGTGCGGAGCTCATCAGCCTGGAGCTAAATTAGGAGATCGTCTCCGACGAATCAGCTATTATTGGTCGAAGATGTTTTCAGACGTGGTTGACTACGCTAAACGTTGTCACGCGTGCCAAATTCATGGGGACTTCATCCACCAAGCACCAGAAAATTTACATCCCACGTCGGCGACTTGGCCATTCGAAATGTGGGGCATGGATATCGTCGGACCGATTTCCCCTCCGACGTCCAAGGGACACCGGTTCATCCTAGCCGAAACCGACTATTTCTCCAAATGGGCAGAGGCTATCCCGCTGAAAGAGGTCAAGACTTCGAATGTGATCAAGTTCATCAAGCATCACGTCGTCTACCGTTTTGGAGTCCTGAGGCGAATAGTTCACGACAACGGGACACAGTTCGTCAGCTTTGGGTTTCAGAGGTTTTGTGACAGATTCAGAATCCAGAGTGTCGCATCTATGGCATATTACCCACCAGCAAATGATCTTGCAGAAGCTTTCAACAAAACCATAGTGAAACTTCTTAAAAAGTTTGTTTCCAAGAGCCGACGTGATTGGGACGAAATACTCGGTGAATGCCTATGGGCTTACCGTACAACGGTAAGGACCCCTACAAGAGCTACACCATTCTCTCTAGTATATGGCTGCAAAGCTGTACTACCATTAGAGATCCAGATCCCTTCTCTGAGAGTCGTAATCACAACTGGACTAACAGAAGAGGAGAAACATCAACGACGCCTGCAAGAACTTGAAGCCTTAGACGACAAACGACTTCAAGCTCAGCAACATATCGAGTTATATCAAACTCGTATTTCCAAAGCCTACAACAAAAAGGTTAAGGAACGGATTTTCAAGAAAGGCGATTTGGTTTTGGCCAACAGACGACCCATGGTGATGACACACAAAACCAAAGGGAAGTTTAATCCTAAATGGGAAGGGCCCTTCGTAATAGAATCAGTTTATTCGAATGGAGTCTATCGCCTTATCGATCAAAAAGGAGACAGGCTCATGATGCCAATTAATAGGAAATTCCTAAAGAGATATTTCCCGTAAATCATGTAGCCCCTTAAACCCCAGCTAAATCAGGCTGGGGGTTGCTTATTTATAGTGTAACTTTGTTTTGTATTTCGTCATGTTAACACTACACCTCTGACGATTGAAATTTTTTAGAATTATTCTAAGGGGTAATAAAGAGAATTTCGTTTTTCTGCTAAGTTAACACTACATTTACAACATTTGCATTACTCTTCATTGTCTTGAACCAGATTTCAACAAAAGAGACGATGAAAACCAAAATGATATCATTTCCATTCAATATTGTTAATCTCAATACAAAGGTGAAAACAATTGAAAGGAAAATGATACAAATTTATTCCTCCACCAAAAGCAGTGCAAATTCTAAGCATCGGGACTCATCAGTCTAAAAGACTTGAGTTTAGATTTCAACGCTGATATATTCTCCTCGCGAGCCTTTCTGACTTCTTCAGTTATCTTGCTCTTGAGCTCCCCTTCATTAGGCGTTGCTTCTGCAAGCTCTCGCCGAAGCTTGTCGGCAGCAACAATTTCGTCACAATAGCATTTGAAGAATCCATCGCAGTAACCAGCTAACCCTTTTAAAATTTCCACACCATCAGCTAGCTGAGCGTTTATCTGAGGTATTTCAACACCAGCGCGAGCAAGTTCTGCTGCGGTATCCCGGAGACCTACAGCGAGATTGGTCATGTCCCCTTGTACCTGGATATGTTCCCCACGCAGGTGAGCAAGACGAGGTTCTGTTTCGGATAAACTCTTCCGAAGAGCCTCTTGCTGTTGTGCCTTCAGAGCCTTGGCCTCAGAAAGAGCCCGATCCATTTCTGGCCTTATGTCGTCGCGTTGCAGCATGGAAAGGAACTCCAGCTCATATTCCAGAATAATGATGCCCTCGCGACAGTTCTCAGTCCATATTTTATCGCCCTTATGCTTGATCTTAGTCAGGCATTCCAACAGGTGAGGTTCGAAAACCTTGAAGCTCACACCCCCGAGGCTAACAGCGTCGACAGTCATTTGCATCCAACGCTCTAGTTGTTCGATGAGCTCTCTCAAAGTTTCCGAGCTTGGGGGTGGAGCGGTCAGATAAATGAAACAATTCGCATAATCAGTGCGAGTAGAGGTGTGCGCCGCCTCAGATAATACCTTTTCGACCATATCTGACACTGAGGCAGAGATAGCCGGTTCCTGCCCACCGCTTGTCGTTCCTAGACTCGGAGGAGCAGCTGGAAGCGTAAAATCCTCTCTGTTTTTAGGAGATGCAGCACGTGCTGATCGTATCGCATCTCCCATCAACTTGGCCTTCTTTGAATTTTTGGCTACGACAGGTAGTCGTTTACGCACCTTCCTGTCATACTCGCCCTGCTCAGCAGCAGATAGAGCCTTCTTACCTGATCTTAAAGAGCGAGGTTCAGGGACATGCGCTTTTGCAGGGGTATCCCCAGTCGTTTGTTTTTCGGGAGAATCAGCAATCGGTTTTCCCTCTTCAATCCCCATAGGGACCTCTTTCTTAGAAGGTTCTATGGTAGATGACTCCCTGGGAGCTTCAATGGCTCCGGTTGCTTCTTGTTCACAGGATAGATATTCTTCTACCCCTGGCAAACGAGTACTCGAAGACCTGCTCCTCGAACGATACAATTCCCTAATCTCCTTTATACAGGAAGTATAAATATCATACCCCGGGACTTGGGAAACTTCTTCAAACCAGTTGCGGAAATCGGCAACAGTGGAGCAGCCAGGCGGCGAATTGGGTAAAGTGAATTGCGCATGGGTTCCCCCGACAGAAAAGAAGTACCATGCACGAGCTCCTTCATATAAATTCCCAATCTGAGCTAACGCCGGGTTAGGATTGCCAACATAGAGTTGGTCATATCCAAACTGTCTGGCGAACCGAGAAGGCACATAAGGCTCAATGAAGCACTTTTCCCGCAAGCGGTAGACCAGGTAGCCCAACCTGATCATAAGAAGCCAGTTGAATGTGCCTTCTTCCAAAGAAGACGAGCCCTCAAAAAGCAAGTCCATGAAGCGGGCATCCTCCACGTCAGCTCCGTCAAAATTAGGAGCACAGCAGAAAACCTGGTAATTGTCTTCCCGGGACAGAAGCTGTCGAGCCCTGACTATATAAGAATTAGTCCACGTGGCCGACTCCAATTTCTGTACGAAGGGAGTATAAGCATCATCACCCTCGTATACTCCCGTCATCAATGAAGGGCAATGTAACACGAACCAGGCCACTAGATACGTGTACGGCATTGGTATACGTGGTTGAGGAGCTTTCATAGCTTTCTTCTTAGTGGCTTTGATTCTTGAAGCACTGAGAAGTTCTGAGCTTAACATCCTCAGGCCATTCTGTATACACCCAACCATAGCAGTAAGGAGACTCACAGGTCTCCCATGTGCTAGCAAGGTAGCTGGATACACAACCTCAGCCAATATCGCTTCAATTGGTTTTGTCGGTACCACGCACCGCTTCAACCAAATCATGAAGAAGCCTGCAAGAAGAGCCGTGTCAGAGATAGGAACTGTGACTTGGTGGTGGAAACTTTCAAATTCGACACCAGCCTCAAAATCACCCTCTGCATGCTCTGTCCTATAGGTAGCACTGGAAGCCTTAATTCGAGCTTTGGCATCCTTACGAGAGATAACTGCAACACGAGTTACGGCTACATCTTTCCGGTTCAAATTCTGAAAGAGGTATTCCGCCCACGTGGTATGCATAATGCCCCCTCCACGCATCCCAAAGACTTGAGCACATATGTGGAAGTGGCACATCAACTCCCAGAAAGTAGCATAAATTTCTGGGTGCGCCAACCTCAGTTGGGAAAGCTCTTCGGTAGTGGGGATGAACTCCTCGTAGGGTGTTTTTCCAAGCGGCAACCCCGACGCTGCTTGCATCTCATGAAGAGCAAAACCTAACTCTCCTGCAGGTGTGAAAAATGTGCAGCTGTCCGGGTTATATTTCTCCAACATAGCGAAGAAATTGTGAAAACTCTGCACAACTCCCCGTCAAACTGCTAATACAGGAATTGTGAGACCCGATTGAGCGAGCGATTCCTTAAGCTCCTCAAGAACAAAGTCAACCATACGGGTCCACCAACCTCCTTCTCCAGAACAGACCTATCCAGGGGACCTGAACATTTGGGTAGAGAATTCACCCTGAGTTGCAAGGAATTAACGGATAAAGATGTTCGCTGGACGTGGCATCTCCTGAACCAGCTCCTTCTTCTCAAATAAACCAGGTCTTAACCCCTTGAGTTGTCCCCCGATTTGTGTACGAGCTCGCTGACCAAATCCAAGCGACACGTTCTCCTTCTCCTTTACTACGTCGAAGGTCAAACCCCGACGGCAACTCACATTCAAGAAATAGGAGAGTGGGTACATCCTCTTCATGTTTGGGAGGAATAAAAAGCGACTATCAACTCTCCGCAGCAGCTTTGAATCTTCCACATATGTGAGGTGATTATCAACTGGTATGCGGTCTCCAAATATGAATGCTGGTTTAGGAAAATGGGCATGACCGACAGGGGTCTCCAAGTCTAAGTCAGTTATCAGAATCCTGAGAGTAGAGCATCGAGGGGATTTAATCACTTCCGCTCTTTCCGAATCAGGGAAGGTACACAATGGAATCCTGCTCTGAAGACTGAATAGTTCATTCGTGTCAGGTCCACCGATATATCCAAAATGATGCTCTTGTGAAAGCGGCACATTTGGTAGAAGCACTGCACAATCAAAAACAGATGTTAGCAGCTATAAGTGAGCTATCGACATAAAGACAGAACCCGAAACATAAAGGGTTAAAGTCTCATGTCAAAATCTCCAACGCGAGGGTCGAGCCCCGCGTCAGAAGTCTCAAACGCGAGAATCGAACCTCGTGTTAAAAAATTGGAACGCGAGGGTCGGGACCCATAGGGGATCCCAACCCCACGTTTTCATCAAGTTAAAACGAGTCATCTTCCTCGTTATCAAGAACCCATCTAGGGTTTTCAGAGAGCTTGCCAAAGCAAGTTATTTCGGTCAGCACTCACCACGACAGGGAGGCCCCTGCGACGGCGATGACGACGATGATGTTCCCGCACGAACAGAAACACCGCCGGCGTCCTCAACCAACGGCGTTTCGGAAGTCGCTCCGGCGACTTTCTTGGAGTTCGAATCCATTCTCCGAGGCGCCATCGACACAGTCGAGCGGAGGAAATGCTCTTGAACGAAGGAGACGAAGTTCGTCGGAGATCTCACCGAAATCAAATGAGATTTCTCGTTCTTGGAAATGGCCGAAAGTGGGAAGAGTCGAATGACTCTTGACGTGACCACTCGGGTCTATTTATAACAGCTATCAAGCTGTTAAGATGGTTCGGGACTCTAAAAGAATCCCAACCGTTTTATATTTTAAAACGTAAATCTTTTACGTTTTTAGATAAAGTCAGTTAAGACTTTAATCTCAACGCGAAGTTCACACCTACGTTCAAACGCTAGGCTCAGACCAGCGTTATGAAGGTTCTTAACCTCGCGTTTCATACCTCAAACACAAGAGTCACTTTAGCATTGTAACTCTTCCAAATGAAGAATTCGTCATTGATACTTATCCTCTAAGTTCATGGATTCTTTCAACAGAGTGCGTTTAAAACTCTGTATCTCCTTAACTCATCAGGTTAATATTACACCTCAGATGGTCATCACCCTAACAGAGATTGAATTTAGTTATTATCATACCAATATGACTATAATTCCTCTACGAATGTCTATTTATCGATTCTCATCAATAGAACGATAAGTCCTCAAAATTGCCCTGATCGCAATATTTTCCCTGTCACGTTAAAATTACACCTCTGATAAAATCAACTTATCGATTCTCTTCAATAGAACAATAAGTCCTCAAAATTGCCCTGATCGCAATATTTTTCTTGTCACGTTAAAATTACACCTCTGACAAAATCAACTTATCGACTCTCTTCAATAGAGCGATAAGCCCTCAAAATTGCCCTGATCGCAATATTCCCCTTACCAAGTCAGGACTACATCTCTGGCATTTATAAACTTCTTTCAGTGTTTAAAACCAAAATAACACAGGAAGGATTCTGCTTTGCAACTCGATTCTGGGAGAATAATCAAATATTTGTCCCCAGCAGTTGAAAATTTTCTAGAGTTATCTTACGATAGAAAATTTTCGAGTATTCCTCGTGATTCGTTGTTTAAAATCAAGACATGATAAATGCAAGGAACACTAAAGGATCAATATCACTTTTTTATTCAAAAGCCAAAAGAAAGTGATACAAGACAAACTTGTTCTTATCAAAAGAACATTACAAAAGCTAAATTCACTCGTGCATCAAATCAAAAGAGATGAGTTGAGTCTTGAGTTCAGTTAATTCTTTCTCGCGATTAGCCCGCACCATAGCTTCAGCTTTTGCTCGGAGTTCATCCTCACTTGGTATGATGATGGCCGCCGCTTCATTCCTAGCATTCTCTAGGGCTCGAACCTGCGTGTGATATTCCAAAGCGCCGGCAGTGTTTTGAGTGCTAAGGATATTGATAACGTTTTCTTCGCGGGAAACTTCAGCCTTTAAGCGCAAGACTTCAGCCTCAGCTTCGACGAGTCTATCACGAAGCGAATTCAAAGAAGTAGTCGAGCGTTCTAGTTCTTCTCGCTTCCGAATATTACGCTCACGAAGCTCCGCAACCTGACGCTCTTTTTCAGCTAAGTCCCGTTCCATTGCTTCTCGATGAGCTGCTTCTGCGACCTGAAGACTAGCCAAAGTCGACACGATTTGCGGCTGAAGTTCTTCATGGCCCACTGTCTCGAAGCGTTGCAATTTCTCTTCCAAACAGAGAATAATCTCTGAGCAGCGCTCGAACCACTGAGTGTTGCCTACACTTCTGACTCCATTCAAGCCTGCCTCCAGAGGAGGTCAAAAGGAGTTCAAAGTTCCCCGACCATTCACCATGTAGTCAACCACCGTCTTCGCAAGGCTATTGAGATATACCAGAGAGATCTAAAGAAATTCAGGTGCGTCAGCAAGACTAGAAACCATAGCTGATGACGCCCCTCTAGCCATCAAAATTGGTGCGGGGGATCCTGGTGTCGAGGCTGCGGAAGCGGTAGAAACATTCAATTGTGAAGGGCTTGAGGTTAAAGCCATCATCGCCTTTCTTGAGATGTGCTTGGCCGTGCCTCTGCTGGAGTAAGCGAGATCTTCAGCAATGCGGTAGACGAAGCAGCTACAGTAGATGAAGCAGGTAGAGGCTGCTCTTGCGCGGGAGCCGACACTTGCACGACTGGCTGTTCCAGAGGAGAAGTCGCAGCAGTAGTTTCAGGCAACGCTACAGGTGAAACAGTCGCCGTAGGGGAGCCAGATAGATGTTGCTCTTGCGGAGGAGCCGACGCTGGCACGGGTTCTTGCTCTAAAGGAGCAGCTGAAGTGGTCCCGGGAGTAGGTGAACCTGCACGAAAAAACGGTCAGAACGCGGAAAAAGCGTGTGGAATAAGTCGAAACAAACTAAGCTTACCGGTGAGTTAAAAAGGAGTATATCCAGATGCTTTATCAGATGGAGCCTTGGGAGCATCGTCAAAAATGGTTATGTCGTCCATAGAATTATGCTCCTCATCCTCCGCATCATCACCTGGCAAGTTACTAACTTCAGCATCCTCACCATCTCTATCTTCGTCAGCTTCATCACCAACCGAGGAGCCTTCATAATCAACTCGCTCCTCATCATCCCGGGTAGCTGAAGGTTCAGGAAGATTGGTGTCAGCAGCTGGTTTAGTCATAAGTCCCGTTGTAGGACTGGACACCAAATCACCAGCTTGTGACATTAGTAAGGAAGGAGAAGGGGATGGATTCTCTTCGATATCCCTCTGCTCCGATACCGGAGACTTAGGAAGGTTCATCACCGGTGCAGATTCTGCATCTGCGGTCATTAACTCATCCTCTTCATCTTGAGGGGGATGGTAAGAAGAAACATCGCCCGAAAGGGCTGGCCCATGAGAGCGAAGCCCAGTCCTATGTGGCAAGCCCGCAACAGAAGATTCCTGTTGTTCTTCATCTTCGGCAGCTCGGATGGCATCTGCCATCAACTTAGACTTTTGTTGGCCTTTGGGGGGAGGCGAATCAACCAGCAACTTCCGACGAATCTGTTTATCATATTTGCCGGTCTCATCCGCTGAGAGTTTTCTCTTCCCAGCTGCTCTGATCACGGGGGGATTAACCGCTTGTTGCTCTTCCGCCTGAACAGGCTCAGCTCTTTGCTCCTCTTCCTGTCCAGCCGATTGATTCTCGATGGATAGGAACTCGTCAATCCCTCTCAAGCGGGATGTCTTGGACCCCTTTCTTAAAGCATACATGTGCCTAATGTCCTTTAGGCAAGATGTATTTAAGTTGTAATTGGGAGTCTGAGAAGCGACGTAATACCAATTGCAGAAGCTTATGGAAGTGTAGGAGTTTGAAGTTTTGTGGGGAAGCTTGAAGACGGCCTTGGTACAACCTGCCACAGAATAATACCAGGCCCTGGCTCCTTCATATAAATTGCCCACAACCGATAGTTGAGGACGAGGGTTCCCGACGTACAACTGATCATACCCAAATTGGCGAGCGAACCTATAGGGTTGGTAGGGCTCGACGAAGCAGTTGACGTCTTGCCGGAAGACTAAGTAGCCTGGCCTGATGGAGAGAAGCCAATGGAAAACACCTCCGCTCAGCTAAGTGAATCCATTAGGACCTGCTACGTCCTGATATTCTGCGCCATAGACGCCGCCCTCGAAATCAGGGAAACAGCGGTAGATATGGAAGTGGGTGTCTCGCGCTAAGATTTGGCGAATTCTAACCATGTAACCCCCTTCCCATTTCGCAGACTCTAGTCGCTGCACAAATGGGATGAATGAGTCTTCCGGGGGAGAGGCTGCGCTCATCAAAGGAGGACAGTGAAGCACGTACCAAGCCATCAAATAGGTATATGGCATTGGCACCCTAGGATTGGGAGTTTTGAAAGCCTTGTGACCCTCAGACTCCACCTCCGTAGTGTCAACGAAATCCGAGGCCAACTCCCACAATCCAAACTGCAAACAACCCACCATAGCACTGAGGAGGCTCACAGGCCTCCCATGGGCTAAAAGGATAGCTGGGTAGACCACTTTAACAGCAAGGGCATCAACCAGCCTAGTGGGAACGACGCAACGCTTAAGCCACAACATCAAGAATCCAGCCAGCAACGCTGTGTCGGAAATCGGAATCAGAGCTTGATAGTGGAAGCTTTCAAACTCTGTATGAGCCGGGAAAACATCTTCCTTGGCCTCATTGGTGTAGTGGGAGGTAGCGTTGTCAATCCTAGCCTGAACCTCCTCCAAAGTACTTGCAGGCAATCGGGTCTCCGAGGCCCCTTTAGTGGTCAAGTTCTGGAATAAGTATTCCGCCCAAGACACTTGTTTAATACCGCTTCCGCGGGCCCCCATCAGCTGCATGCAAATGTGGAAGTGGCACATGACTTCCCATAGAGTGGCATAAATTTCAGGGTTGGTCTTCTTTAAAATTTGGAGTTTCGCCGATCCCGGAACAAATTCTTCATACGGTAGGTCCCCAAGAAGGAAACCCGAGACCTCATGCATCTCGTGAAGAGCGAAACCCAACTCCCCCACAGGGGTGAAGAAAGTGCAAGTCTCAGGGTTATACTTCTCCAGTATGGAGAAGAAGTGAAAGTGGCTCTGGACAATCCCAAACTTAGTAGCCCGTACAGGAACCAGCAATCCAGCTTGAGCAAGGGGGGCTTTCAATTCATCCAAAACGAACTTGGTCATCCGGGTCTACCACCCTGTCACCGGAGAATAAACCCAGCCAGGAGTTCTAAATCCTTGCGCGGGAAACTCCCCTTTCTTCTCCACAAACCTCTTGACAAAAGTCCTCGCTGGACTAGACACTTCGCCAAGGGGATACTCTTTAGCAAATAAACCTGGTCGTAAAGCGGTCACCTGCCGGTTATAACCAACTGTGCGGACCCCGTGGAAAGTCAAAGTCCCGAGAGCGACCCCATCTTGATCCTTAACCAGGGGCCAATCCATACGCCTTGGGACGGATGCACACTGGAAATAAGATATGGGGAACATTCTCTCCATATTGGGCAAGAAAAGGTTACGGTCCCCAACTTTCCGCAGCCACTTATAGTCCCCGTCATAAGCGGTACTTGCTTCGAAGTCAACAAAGTCCCCGAAGAGGTATCCAGGTTTGACTATCGGCTTACGGCTTGGGCTTTCAAGTCGAGCGTCTGTAACCAATGTCCTAAGAGTGTCAGGAGAAGCTTGGGTAATTAATTCTACGCGATTCTTCTCCCTAATTCGGAAAACTGGGAGTTCTGGGCGCGAGCTGAAGGTCACGTTCATATCCGCACCACCTTCGTGTCCAAAATGGTGGCTAAAAAGAAGAGGTTCGCTGGTATGACGCACTGCAAAATAAAGAAAAATTTAGACAAGGCAAAAGCAAAGCTCAGACGCGAAGGTCGACACCCGCGTCAGACAAATTCAGACGCGAAGGTCGACACCCGCGTCAGACAAATTCAGATGCGAAGGCCGACACCCGCGTCAGACAAGCTCAGACGCGAAGGTCGAACCTAGCTTCAAAAATCTCAGACGCGAAGGTCGAACCTCGCGTCAGAAAGTTCAGACGCGTAGGTCGACCCTCGCGTCAAGAATCTGAGACGCGGAGGTCGAACCCCTCGTTAAAAATACCAAACGACGGAGTCCAGCCCCGCGTTATTTGAAACGAGTTTCCTCGTTGATCTCAAGATCGGAACTTGCCGAAGCAAGTTTAATGACCACGGAGGTCATACTCACCGCCAATCAAAGGAAGCTGGGGTGGCACATTCGCCTGAGCAGCAGCGCCGTCGGCCGGCGCTGACGGTGCCGATCCTCGAGCCGCAGCGGCATCAGACTGAGAAGGACAAGGAGCGACGGGCTTCTTGGGTGCCATGGGATCTCGTCGGAGGAGAAGAACAGTTTTCGCCGGAGAGAACGAAAATTTTTCGTTGGAATTTCAAGAAGAGTCGAATGACTCTTGATTTGACCTCCAGCGGTCTATTTATAGACAGCTGTGAGCTGTCAAATCGTAACGGACGGGATTCGAGGACAGAATCCCGCCTAAACTCGCCCCTAGCGTTCGAGCTGGTTGAAATTCCAAAACGCTAAGCTCACCCACGCGTTCCAATTCTCAAATGCATAAGTTGTTTATGTATTGGACCACTATAATTGCAGCTTCTTGACTACCAAGGCTATGACACGGCCCCAGATAAATAAAAGAAGAGTTAGCAACAATCATCAAGGCGACCAAAGCCAGGAAGAAACAAACGACTCCGCTGGGGAGTCTATTGGAGAAGCACAGATAGATTACAGTCAACAACATTAAAATCATCTGGCTCGATCAGACTGAGGGAGCAATTAATTCACTAAATTTTGGGATCCAAAGTATTCCGAAAATTCGTCCCAGTCAACCGTGAACTTTCGAAAACTTTGGAGGGGGTTCTGTAGGCTGTCTAAAAATCACAATGGCTAACTGATTCCTATTAAGCTCCGACAATGGAAGTCACAATCAGACAGCTTCCTAATCACTGCATCCGCAACTCCAAAATCACCGCAAACACGACCTCATTTCTGAGATGATTGATCTTGATGGCTGCGACAACAGCATGACTAATATTATATTAGCAACTATTAGAGATGCTGATGAGCAGTGTAATGATTTTAGAAATAAAAAGGTTAGACTTAGTTGGTGAGTTGCTTGGTAGAGAGCTATGGGTAAATATTCATCTAAAAACACTATGGATGTTGATTCCCGTCAAGCTCCCACAACGAAAGCTACAATCAAATAGCTTTCGGGTCGATAAACGAAAACTGCAAGTGGAGGACTTTTCACATAGATCGAGAAGAGTTACAATTCGACGACACTTCCGACAACTGATGGAAACTCTATTCAGCAATCTTCACAATCTACAGTGAAAGTTACAATCTGATGACTTTCACACTCCACAACAGCTAAAGCTAGGATTACAGAACAACAGTCCTTGCAACGCTTAACAGAAGAAGTTACAAGTCAACTAGCTCCTTCTAAAACGCGGAAGTCATCCCCGCGTTACAATTCAAACGTGAGCGACCCTCGCGTTCGTAGGGGTTCAACCAACACCGACCCGCGCGTTTCCAATC
The DNA here is from genome assembly GCA_022839385.1 of Asparagus kiusianus. Classification (NCBI taxonomy): domain Eukaryota; kingdom Viridiplantae; phylum Streptophyta; class Magnoliopsida; order Asparagales; family Asparagaceae; genus Asparagus; species Asparagus kiusianus. The sequence continues at coordinate 24,813 of BQKN01056641.1, forward strand.
AACAATTCAAACGTGAGCGACCCTCGCGTTCGTAGGGGTTCAACCCACACCGACCCCCGCGTTTCCAAGCAAGCAGCAAGCCAAAACGCGAGCGACCCTCGCGTTCATGATGTTCATCCAACACCCAACCTCACGTCTCAATTCTAAGACACGAAGTTGGGTTCTGAACGCCAGATTGGGCGTTTG